>CAWUDS030000580.1:0-25974 GCA_963859935.3 Lathyrus sativus | reverse complement strand
GAGGTCAGATGTTCCTCTCAACTTCGTGTTGAGCCGGCCTTCGGGTTCGATGCCTGACGACGAGGTCATATGTTCTTCTCAACTTCGTGTTGAGCCGGCCTTCGGGTTCGATGCCTGTTTGTTTAACTAATGCCTGATGTTGAGGTCAGATGTTCCTCTCAACTTCGAGGTGAGCCGGACTTCGGGTTCGATACCTATTGGTTTAATAGATGTTTGACGGTGAGGTCAGATGTTCTTCTCAACTAAGGGTTGAGACGACCTTCGGGTTTGATGCTTGTTTGTTTAACAGATGCCTAACGGCGAGGTCATATGTTCTTCTCAGCTTCGGGTTGAATCGGCCTTCGGGTTCGATGTTTGTTTGTTTAACAAATGCTTGACGGTGAGGTCAGATGTTCTTCTCAACTTCGGGTTAAGCCGGCCTTCGGATTTGATGCCTGTTTATTTTACAGATGCTTGACAGTGAAGTCAAATGTTCCTCTCAACATCATGTTGAGCCGACCTTCGGGTTCGATGCCTGTTTGTTTAAGAGATGCTTGACGGTGAGTTCAGATGTTCCTCTAAACTTCGTGTTGAGTCGGCCTTCGGCTTCGATGCCTGTTTGTTTAAGAGATGCCTGACAGCAAGGTCTAATGTTCTTATCAACTTCGGGTTGAGCCGCCCTTCGGGTTCGATGCCTGTTTATTTAACAGATGCCTGACAGTAAGGTCAGATGTTCTTCTCAACTTCGGATTTAGCCGGCCTTTGGATTTGATGCCTGCTTGTTTAACAGATGCTTGACAGTGAAGTCAAATGTTCCTCTCAACTTCATGTTGAGCCGACCTTCGCGTTCGATGCCTGTTTGTTTAACAGATGCCTGATAGCGAGGTCAGATGTTCCTCTCAACTTCGTGTTGAGCCGGCCTTCGGGTTCGATGCCTGTTTATTTAACAGATGCCTGACGACGAGGTCATATGTTCTTCTCAACTTCGGGTTGAGCCGGCCTTCGGGTTCGATGCCTGTTTGTTTAACAGATGCCTGACAGTGAGGTCAGATGTTCTTCTCAACTTCGGATTGAGCCGGCCTTTGGATTTGATGCCTATTTGTTTAACAAATGCTTGACAGTGAAGTCAAATGTTCCTCACAACTTCATGTTGAGCCGACCTTCGCGTTTGATGCCTGTTTGTTTAACATGATGCCTGATAGCGAGGTCAGATGTTCCTCTCAACTTCGTGTTGAGCCGACCTTCGGGTTCGATGCCTATTTGTTTAACAGATGCCTGACGACGAGGAAATATGTTCTTCTCAACTTCGTGTTGAGCCGGCCTTCGGGTTCGATGCCTGTTTGTTTAACTAATGCCTGATGTTGAGGTCAGATGTTCCTCTCAACTTCGAGGTGAGCCGGACTTCGGGTTCGATACCTATTGGTTTAAATAGATGTTTGACGGTGAGGTCATATGTTCTTCTCAACTAAGGGTTGAGACGACCTTCGGGTTTGATGCCTGTTTGTTTAACAGATGCCTAACGGCGAGGTAATATGTTCTTCTCAGCTTCGGGTTGAATCGGCCTTCGGGTTCGATGTTTATTTGTTTAACAGATGCTTGACGGTGAGGTCATATGTTCTTCTCAACTTCGGGTTAAGCCGGCCTTCGGATTTGATGCCTGTTTATTTTACAGATGCTTGACAGTGAAGTCAAATGTTCCTCTCAACTTCATGTTGAGCCGACCTTCGGGTTCGATGCCTGTTTGTTTAAGAGATGCTTGACGGTGTGGTCAGATGTTCCTCTAAACTTCGTGTTGAGCCGGCCTTCGGCTTTGATGCCTGTTTGTTTAAGAGATGCCTGACAGCGAGGTCTAATGTTCTTATCAACTTCGGGTTGAGCCGCCCTTCGGGTTCGATGCCTGTTTGTTTAATAGATGCCTGACAGTAAGGTCAGATGTTCTTCTCAACTTCGGATTTATCCGGCCTTTGGATTTGATGCCTGTTTGTTTAACAGATGCCTGACAGTGAAGTCAAATGTTCCTCTCAACTTCATGTTGAGCCGACCTTCGCGTTCGATGCCTATTTATTTAACAGATGCCTGATAGCGAGGTCAGATGTTCCTCTCAACTTCGTGTTGAGCTGGACTTCGGGTTCGATGCCTGTTTATTTAACAGATGCCTGACGACGAGGTCATATGTTCTTCTCAACTTCGGGTTGAGCCGGCCTTCGGGTTCGATGCCTGTTTGTTTAACAGATGCCTGACAGTGAGGTCAGATGTTCTTCTCAACTTCGGATTGAGCCGGCCTTTGGATTTGATGCCTGTTTGTTTAACAAATGCTTGACAGTGAAGTCAAATGTTCCTCACAACTTCATGTTGAGCCGACCTTCGCGTTCGATGCCTGTTTGTTTAACAGATGCCTGATAGCGAGGTCAGATGTTCCTCTCAACTTCGTGTTGATCCAGCCTTCGGGTTCGATGCCTGTTTGTTTAACAGATGCCTGACGACAAGGTCATATGTTCTTCTCAACTTTGTGTTGAGCCGGCCTTCGGGTTCGATGCCTGTTTGTTTAACTAATGCCTGGTGTTGAGGTCAGATGTTCCTCTCAACTTCGAGGTGAGCCGGCTTTCGGGTTCGATACGTAATTGTTTAATAGATGTTTGACGGCGAGGTCAGATGTTCTTCTCAACTAAAGGTTGAGACGGCCTTCGGGTTTGATGCCTGTTTGTTTAACAGATGCCTAACGGCGAGGTCATATGTTCTTTTCAGCTTCGGGTTTAGTCGGCCTTCGGGTTCGATGTTTGTTTGTTTAACAGATGCTTGACGGTGAGGTCAGATGTTCTTCTCAACTTCGGGTTAAGCCGACCTTCTGATTTGATGCCTGTTTGTTTTACAGATGCTTGACAGTGAAGTCAAATGTTCCTCTCAATTTCATGTTGAGCTGACCTTCAGGTTCGATGCCTGTTTGTTTAAGAGATGCTAGGCGGTGAGGTCAGATGTTCCTCTCAATTTCGTGTTGAGCCGGCCTTCGGGTTCGATGCCTGTTTGTTTAAGAGATGCCTGACAGCGAGGTCTAATGTTCTTATCAACTTCGGGTTGAGCCGCCCTTCGGGTTCGATGCCTGTTTGTTTCACAGATGCCTGACAGTTAGGTCAGATGTTCTTCTCAACTTCGGATTGAGCCGGCCTTTGGATTTGATGCCTGTTTGTTTAACAGATGCTTGACAGTGAAGTCAAATGTTCCTCTCAACTTCATGTTGGGCCGACCTTTGGGTTCGATGCCTGTTTGTTTAACAGATGCCTGACGGCGAGGTCATATGTTCCTTTCAACTTCGTGTTGAGCCGGCCTTCGGGTTCGATGCCTATTTGTTTAACTAATGCCTAATGGAGAGGTCAGATGTTCCACTCAACTTCGAGGTGAGCCGGCCTTCGGGTTCGATACCTATTGGTTTAATAGATGTTTGACGGAGACGTCAGATGTTCTTCTCACTTAAGGGTTGAGCCGGCCTTCGGGTTCGATGCCTGTTTGTTTAACAGATGCCTGACAGTGAGGTCAGATGTTCTTCTCAACTTCGGATTGAGCCGGCCTTTGGATTTGATGCCTATTTGTTTAACAAATGCTTGACAGTGAAGTCAAATGTTCCTCACAACTTCATGTTGAGCCGACCTTCGCGTTTGATGCCTGTTTGTTTAACATGATGCCTGATAGCGAGGTCAGATGTTCCTCTCAACTTCGTGTTGAGCCGACCTTCGGGTTCGATGCCTATTTGTTTAACAGATGCCTGACGACGAGGAAATATGTTCTTCTCAACTTCGTGTTGAGCCGGCCTTCGGGTTCGATGCCTGTTTGTTTAACTAATGCCTGATGTTGAGGTCAGATGTTCCTCTCAACTTCGAGGTGAGCCGGACTTCGGGTTCGATACCTATTGGTTTAAATAGATGTTTGACGGTGAGGTCATATGTTCTTCTCAACTAAGGGTTGAGACGACCTTCGGGTTTGATGCCTGTTTGTTTAACAGATGCCTAACGGCGAGGTAATATGTTCTTCTCAGCTTCGGGTTGAATCGGCCTTCGGGTTCGATGTTTATTTGTTTAACAGATGCTTGACGGTGAGGTCATATGTTCTTCTCAACTTCGGGTTAAGCCGGCCTTCGGATTTGATGCCTGTTTATTTTACAGATGCTTGACAGTGAAGTCAAATGTTCCTCTCAACTTCATGTTGAGCCGACCTTCGGGTTCGATGCCTGTTTGTTTAAGAGATGCTTGACGGTGTGGTCAGATGTTCCTCTAAACTTCGTGTTGAGCCGGCCTTCGGCTTTGATGCCTGTTTGTTTAAGAGATGCCTGACAGCGAGGTCTAATGTTCTTATCAACTTCGGGTTGAGCCGCCCTTCGGGTTCGATGCCTGTTTGTTTAATAGATGCCTGACAGTAAGGTCAGATGTTCTTCTCAACTTCGGATTTATCCGGCCTTTGGATTTGATGCCTGTTTGTTTAACAGATGCCTGACAGTGAAGTCAAATGTTCCTCTCAACTTCATGTTGAGCCGACCTTCGCGTTCGATGCCTATTTATTTAACAGATGCCTGATAGCGAGGTCAGATGTTCCTCTCAACTTCGTGTTGAGCTGGACTTCGGGTTCGATGCCTGTTTATTTAACAGATGCCTGACGACGAGGTCATATGTTCTTCTCAACTTCGGGTTGAGCCGGCCTTCGGGTTCGATGCCTGTTTGTTTAACAGATGCCTGACAGTGAGGTCAGATGTTCTTCTCAACTTCGGATTGAGCCGGCCTTTGGATTTGATGCCTGTTTGTTTAACAAATGCTTGACAGTGAAGTCAAATGTTCCTCACAACTTCATGTTGAGCCGACCTTCGCGTTCGATGCCTGTTTGTTTAACAGATGCCTGATAGCGAGGTCAGATGTTCCTCTCAACTTCGTGTTGATCCAGCCTTCGGGTTCGATGCCTGTTTGTTTAACAGATGCCTGACGACAAGGTCATATGTTCTTCTCAACTTTGTGTTGAGCCGGCCTTCGGGTTCGATGCCTGTTTGTTTAACTAATGCCTGGTGTTGAGGTCAGATGTTCCTCTCAACTTCGAGGTGAGCCGGCTTTCGGGTTCGATACGTAATTGTTTAATAGATGTTTGACGGCGAGGTCAGATGTTCTTCTCAACTAAAGGTTGAGACGGCCTTCGGGTTTGATGCCTGTTTGTTTAACAGATGCCTAACGGCGAGGTCATATGTTCTTTTCAGCTTCGGGTTTAGTCGGCCTTCGGGTTCGATGTTTGTTTGTTTAACAGATGCTTGACGGTGAGGTCAGATGTTCTTCTCAACTTCGGGTTAAGCCGACCTTCTGATTTGATGCCTGTTTGTTTTACAGATGCTTGACAGTGAAGTCAAATGTTCCTCTCAATTTCATGTTGAGCTGACCTTCAGGTTCGATGCCTGTTTGTTTAAGAGATGCTAGGCGGTGAGGTCAGATGTTCCTCTCAATTTCGTGTTGAGCCGGCCTTCGGGTTCGATGCCTGTTTGTTTAAGAGATGCCTGACAGCGAGGTCTAATGTTCTTATCAACTTCGGGTTGAGCCGCCCTTCGGGTTCGATGCCTGTTTGTTTCACAGATGCCTGACAGTTAGGTCAGATGTTCTTCTCAACTTCGGATTGAGCCGGCCTTTGGATTTGATGCCTGTTTGTTTAACAGATGCTTGACAGTGAAGTCAAATGTTCCTCTCAACTTCATGTTGGGCCGACCTTTGGGTTCGATGCCTGTTTGTTTAACAGATGCCTGACGGCGAGGTCATATGTTCCTTTCAACTTCGTGTTGAGCCGGCCTTCGGGTTCGATGCCTATTTGTTTAACTAATGCCTAATGGAGAGGTCAGATGTTCCACTCAACTTCGAGGTGAGCCGGCCTTCGGGTTCGATACCTATTGGTTTAATAGATGTTTGACGGAGAGGTCAGATGTTCTTCTCACTTAAGGGTTGAGACGGCCTTCGGGTTTGATGCCTGTTTGTTTAACAGATGCCTGACGACAAGGTCATATGTTCTTCTCAACTTCGGGTTGAGTCGGCCTTCCGGTTCGATGTTTGTTTGTTTAACATATGCTTGACGGTGAGGTCAAATGTTCTTCGCAACTTCGGGTTAAGCCAGCCTTCGGACTTGATGCCTGTTTGTTTTACAGATGATTGACAGTGAAGTCAAATGTTCCTCTCAAATTCATGTTGAGCCGACCTTCGGGTTCGATGCCTGTCTGTTTAAGAGATGCTTGATGGTGAGGTCAGATGTTCCTCTCAACTTCGTGTTGAGCCGGCCTTCGGGTTCGATACCTGTTTGTTTAAGAGATGCCTGACAGCAAGGTCTAATGTTCTTATCAACTTCGGGTTGAGCCGCCCTTCGGGTTCGAGGCCTGTTTGTTTAACAGATGCCTGACAGTGAGGTCAGATGTTCTTCTCAACTTCGGATTGAGCCGGCCTTTGGATTTGATGCCTGTTTGTTTAACAGATGCTTGACAGTGAAGTCAAATGTTCCTCTCAACTTCATGTTGATCCGACCTTCGCGTTCGATGCCTGTTTGTTTAACAGATGCCTGACAGTGAGGTCAGATGTTCTTCTCAACTTCGGATTGAGCCGGCCTTTGGATTTGATGCCTGTTTGTTTAACAAATGCTTGACAGTGAAGTCAAATGTTCCTCACAACTTCATGTTGAGCCGACCTTCGCGTTTGATGCCTGTTTGTTTAACATGATGCCTGATAGCGAGGTCAGATGTTCCTCTCAACTTCGTGTTGAGCCGACCTTCGGGTTCGATGCCTGTTTGTTTAACAGATGCCTGACGACGAGGTCATATGTTCTTCTCAACTTCGTGTTGAGCCGGCCTTCGGGTTCGATGCCTGTTTGTTTAACTAATGCCTGATGTTGAGGTCAGATGTTCCTCTCAACTTCGAGGTGAGCCGGACTTCGGGTTCGATACCTATTGGTTTAATAGATGTTTGACGGTGAGGTCATATGTTCTTCTCAACTAAGGGTTGAGACGACCTTCGGGTTTGATGCCTGTTTGTTTAACAGATGCCTAACGGCGAGGTCATATGTTCTTCTCAGCTTCGGGTTGAATCGGCCTTCGGGTTCGATGTTTATTTGTTTAACAGATGCTTGACGGTGAGGTCAGATGTTCTTCTCAACTTCGGGTTAAGCCGGCCTTCGGATTTGATGCCTGTTTATTTTACAGATGCTTGACAGTGAAGTCAAATGTTCCTCTCAACTTCATGTTGAGCCGACCTTCGGGTTCGATGCCTGTTTGTTTAAGAGATGCTTGACGGTGTGGTCAGATGTTCCTCTAAACTTCGTGTTGAGCCGGCCTTCGGCTTTGATGCCTGTTTGTTTAAGAGATGCCTGACAGCGAGGTCTAATGTTCTTATCAACTTCGGGTTGAGCCGCCCTTCGGGTTCGATGCCTGTTTGTTTAATAGATGCCTGATAGTAAGGTCAGATGTTCTTCTCAACTTCGGATTTATCCGGCCTTTGGATTTGATGCCTGTTTGTTTAACAGATGCTTGATAGTGAAGTCAAATGTTCCTCTCAACTTCATGTTGAGCCGACCTTCGCGTTCGATGCCTATTTGTTTAACAGATGCCTGATAGCGAGGTCAGATGTTCCTCTCAACTTCGTGTTGAGCCGGACTTCGGGTTCGATGCCTGTTTATTTAACAGATGCCTGACGACGAGGTCATATGTTCTTCTCAACTTCGGGTTGAGCCGGCCTTCGGGTTCGATGCCTGTTTGTTTAACAGATGCCTGACAGTGAGGTCAGATGTTCTTCTCAACTTCGGATTGAGCCGGCCTTTGGATTTGATGCCTGTTTGTTTAACAAATGCTTGACAGTGAAGTCAAATGTTCCTCACAACTTCATGTTGAGCCGACCTTCGCGTTCGATGCCTGTTTGTTTAACAGATGCCTGATTGCGAGGTCAGATGTTCCTCTCAACTTCGTGTTGAGCCAGCCTTCGGGTTCGATGCCTGTTTGTTTAACAGATGCCTGACGACAAGGTCATATGTTCTTCTCAACTTTGTGTTGAGCCGGCCTTCGAGTTCGATGCCTGTTTGTTTAACTAATGCCTGGTGTTGAGGTCAGATGTTCCTCTCAACTTCGAGGTGAGCCGGCTTTCGGGTTCGATACCTAATTGTTTAATAGATGTTTGACGGCGAGGTCAGATGTTCTTCTCAACTAAAGGTTGAGACGGCCTTCGGGTTTGATGCCTGTTTGTTTAACAGATGCCTAACGGCGAGGTCATATGTTCTTTTCAGCTTCGGGTTTAGTCGGCCTTCGGGTTCGATGTTTGTTTGTTTAACAGATGCTTGACGGTGAGGTCAGATGTTCTTCTCAACTTCGGGTTAAGCCGGCCTTCTGATTTGATGCCTGTTTGTTTTACAGATGCTTGACAGTGAAGTCAAATGTTCCTCTCAATTTCATGTTGAGCTGACCTTCAGGTTCGATGCCTGTTTGTTTAAGAGATGCTAGGCGGTGAGGTCAGATGTTCCTCTCAACTTCGTGTTGAGTCGGCCTTCGGGTTCGATGCCTGTTTGTTTAAGAGATGCCTGACAGCGAGGTCTAATGTTCTTATCAACTTCGGGTTGAGCCGCCCTTCGGGTTCGATGCCTGTTTGTTTCACAGATGCCTGACAGTTAGGTCAGATGTTCTTCTCAACTTCGGATTGAGCCGGCCTTTGGATTTGATGCCTGTTTGTTTAACAGATGCTTGACAGTGAAGTCAAATGTTCCTCTCAACTTCATGTTGAGCCGACCTTTGGGTTCGATGCCTATTTGTTTAACAGATGCCTGACGGCGAGGTCATATGTTCCTTTCAACTTCGTGTTGAGCCGGCCTTCGGGTTCGATGCCTATTTGTTTAGCTAATGCCTAATGGAGAGGTCAGATGTTCCACTCAACTTCGAGGTGAGCCGGCCTTCGGCTTCGATACCTATTGGTTTAATAGATGTTTGACGGTGAGGTCAGATGTTCTTCTCACTTAAGGGTTGAGACGACCTTCGGGTTTGATGCCTGTTTGTTTAACAGATGCCTGACGGCAAGGTCATATGTTCTTCTCAACTTCGGGTTGAGTCGGCCTTCCGGTTCGATGTTTGTTTGTTTAACATATGCTTGACAGTGAGGTCAAATGTTCTTCGCAACTTCGGGTTAAGCCGGCCTTCGGACTTGATGCCTGTTTGTTTTACAGATGCTTGACAGTGAAGTCAAATGTTCCTCTCAAATTCATGTTGAGCCGACCTTCGGGTTCGATGCCTGTCTGTTTAAGAGATGCTTGATGGTGAGGTCAGATGTTCCTCTCAACTTCGTGTTGAGCCGGCCTTCGGGTTCGATACCTGTTTGTTTAAGAGATGCCTGACAGCAAGGTCTAATGTTCTTATCAACTTCGGGTTGAGCCGCCCTTCGGGTTCGAGGCCTGTTTGTTTAACAGATGCCTGACAGTGAGGTCAGATGTTCTTCTCAACTTCGGATTGAGCCGGCCTTTGGATTTGATGCCTGTTTGTTTAACAGATGCTTGACAGTGAAGTCAAATGTTCCTCTCAACTTCATGTTGATCCGACCTTCGCGTTCGATGCCTGTTTGTTTAACAGATGCCTGACAGTGAGGTCAGATGTTCTTCTCAACTTCGGATTGAGCCGGCCTTTTGATTTGATGCCTGTTTGTTTAACAAATGCTTGACAGTGAAGTCAAATGTTCCTCACAACTTCATGTTGAGCCGACCTTCGCGTTTGATGCCTATTTGTTTAACATGATGCCTGATAGCAAGGTCAGATGTTCCTCTCAACTTCGTGTTGAGCCGACCTTCGGGTTCGATGCCTGTTTGTTTAACAGATGCCTGACGACGAGGTCATATGTTCTTCTCAACTTCGTGTTGAGCCGGCCTTCGGGTTCGATGCCTGTTTGTTTAACTAATGCCTGATGTTGAGGTCAGATGTTCCTCTTAACTTCGATGTGAGCCGGACTTCGGGTTCGATACCTATTGGTTTAATAGATGTTTGACGGTGAGGTCATATGTTCTTCTCAACTAAGGGTTGAGACGACCTTCGGGTTTGATGCCTGTTTGTTTAACAGATGCCTAACGGCGAGGTCATATGTTCTTCTCAGCTTCGGGTTGAATCGGCCTTCGGGTTCGATGTTTATTTGTTTAACAGATGCTTGACGGTGAGGTCAGATGTTCTTCTCAACTTCGGGTTAAGCCGGCCTTCGGATTTGATGCCTGTTTATTTCACAGATGCTTGACAGTGAAGTCAAATGTTCCTCTCAACTTCATGTTGAGCCGTCCTTCGGGTTCGATGCCTGTTTGTTTAAGAGATGCTTGACGGTGTGGTCAGATGTTCCTCTAAACTTCGTGTTGAGCCGGCCTTCGGCTTTGATGCCTGTTTGTTTAAGAGATGCCTGACAGCGAGGTCTAATGTTCTTATCAACTTCGGGTTGAGCCGCCCTTCGGGTTCGATGCCTGTTTGTTTAAAAGATGCCTGACAGTAAGGTCAGATGTTCTTCTCAACTTCGGATTTAGCCGGCCTTTGGATTTGATGCCTGTTTGTTTAACAGATGCTTGACAGTGAAGTCAAATGTTCCTCTCAACTTCATGTTGAGCCGACCTTCGCGTTCGATGCCTATTTGTTTAACAGATGCCTGATAGCGAGGTCAGATGTTCCTCTCAACTTCGTGTTGAGCCGGACTTCGGGTTCGATGCCTGTTTATTTAACAGATGCCTGACGACGAGGTCAAATGTTCTTCTCAACTTCGGGTTGAGCCGGCCTTCGGGTTTGATGCCTGTTTGTTTAACAGATGCCTGACAGTGAGGTCAGATGTTCTTCTCAACTTCGGATTGAGCCGGCCTTTGGATTTGATGCCTGTTTGTTTAACAAATGCTTGACAGTGAAGTCAAATGTTCCTCACAACTTCATGTTGAGCCGACCTTCGCGTTCGATGCCTGTTTGTTTAACAGATGCCTGATAGCGAGGTCAGATGTTCCTCTCAACTTCGTGTTGAGCCAGCCTTCGGGTTCGATGCCTGTTTGTTTAACAGATGCCTGACGACAAGGTCATATGTTCTTCTCAACTTTGTGTTGAGCCGGCCTTCGGGTTCGATGCCTGTTTGTTTAACTAATGCCTGCTGTTGAGGTCAGATGTTCCTCTCAACTTCGAGGTGAGCCGGCTTTCGGGTTCGATACCTTATTGTTTAATAGATGTTTGACGGCGAGGTCAGATGTTCTTCTCAACTAAAGGTTGAGACGGCCTTCGGGTTTGATGCCTGTTTGTTTAACAGATGCCTAACGGTGAGGTCATATGTTCTTTTCTGCTTCGGGTTTAGTCGGCCTTCGGGTTCGATATTTGTTTGTTTAACAGATGCTTGACGGTGAGGTCAGATGTTCTTCTCAACTTCGGGTTAAGCCGGCCTTCTGATTTGATGCCTGTTTGTTTTACAGATGCTTGACAGTGAAGTCAAATGTTCCTCTCAATTTCATGTTGAGCTGACCTTCAGGTTCGATGCCTGTTTGTTTAAGAGATGCTAGGCGGTGAGGTCAGATGTTCCTCTCAACTTCGTGTTGAGCCGGCCTTCGGGTTCGATGCCTGTTTGTTTAAGAGATGCCTGACAGCAAGGTCTAATGTTCTTATCAACTTCGGGTTGAGCCGCCCTTCGGGTTCGATGCCTGTTTGTTTCACAGATGCCTGACAGTTAGGTCAGATGTTCTTCTCAACTTCGGATTGAGCCGGCCTTTGGATTTGATGCCTGTTTGTTTAACAGATGCTTGATAGTGGAGTCAAATGTTCCTCTCAACTTCATGTTGAGCCGACCTTTGGGTTCGATGCCTGTTTGTTTAACAGATGCCTGACGGCGAGGTCATATGTTCCTTTCAACTTCGTGTTGAGCCGGCCTTCGGGTTCGATGCCTATTTGTTTAACTAATGCCTAATGGAGAGGTCAGATGTTCCACTCAACTTCGAGGTGAGCCGGCCTTCGGGTTCGATACCTATTGGTTTAATAGATGTTTGACAGAGAGGTCAGATGTTTTTCTCACTTAAGGGTTGAGACGGCCTTCGGGTTTGATGTCTGTTTGTTTAACAGATACCTGACGGCAAGGTCATATGTTCTTCTCAACTTCGGGTTGAGTCGGCCTTCTGGTTCGATGTTTGTTTGTTTAACATATGCTTGACGGTGAGGTCAAATGTTCTTCGCAACTTCGGGTTAAGCCGGCCTTCGGACTTGATGCCTATTTGTTTTACAGATGCTTGACAGTGAAGTCAAATGTTCCTCTCAAATTCCTGTTGAGCCGACCTTCGGGTTCGATGCCTGTCTGTTTAAGAGATGCTTGATGGTGAGGTCAGATGTTCCTCGCAACTTCGTGTTGAGCCGGCCTTCGGGTTCGATACCTGTTTGTTTAAGAGATGCCTGACAGCAAGGTCTAATGTTCTTATCAACTTCGGGTTGAGCCGCCCTTCGGGTTCGAGGCCTGTTTGTTTAACAGATGCCTGAGAGTGAGGTCATATGTTCTTCTCAACTTCGGATTGAGCCGGCCTTTGGATTTGATGCCTGTTTGTTTAACAGAAGCTTGACAGTGAAGTCAAATGTTCCTCTCAACTTCATGTTGAGCCGACCTTCGCGTTCGATGCCTGTTTGTTTAACAGATGCCTGATAGCAAGGTCAGATGTTCCTCTCAACTTCGTGTTGAGCCGGCCTTCGGGTTCGATGCCTGTTTGTTTAACAGATGCCTGACGACGAGGTCATATGTTCTTCTCAACTTCAGGTTGAGCCGGCCTTCGGTTTCGATGCCTGTTTGTTTAACAGATGCCTGACAGTGAGGTCATATATTCTTCTCAACTTCGGATTGAGCCGGCCTTTGGATTTGATGCCTGTTTGTTTAACAGATGCTTGACAATGAAGTCAAATGTTCCTCTCAACTTCATGTTGAGCCGACCTTTGGGTTCGATGCCTGTTTGTTTAACAGATGCCTGACGGCGAGGTCATATGTTCCTTTCAACTTCGTGTTGAGCCGGCCTTCGGGTTCGATGCTTGTTTGTTTAACTAATGCCTAATGGGGAGGTCAGATGTTCCACTCAACTTCGAGATGAACCGGCCTTCGGGTTTGATACCTATTTGTTTAATAGATGTTTCACGGCGAGGTCAGATGTTCTTCTCACTTAAGGGTTGAGACGACCTTCGGGTTTGATGCCTGTTTGTTTAATAGATGCCTGACGGCGAGGTCTAATGTTCTTATCAACTTCGGGTTGAGCCGCCCTTCGGGTTTGATGCCTGTTTGTTTAACAGATGCCTAACGGTGAGGTCAGATTTTCTTCTCAACTTCGGGTTAAGCCGGCCTTCAGATTTGATGCCTGTTTGTTTAACAGATGCTTGACAGTGAAGTCAAATGTTCCTCTAAACTTCATGTTGAGCCGACCTTCGAGTTTGATGCCTGTTTGTTTAACAGATGCCTGACGGCGACGTCAGATGTTCCTCTCAACTTCGGGTTGAGCCGCCCTTTGGGTTCGATGCCTGTTTGTCTAACAGATGCCTGACGGTGAGGTCAGATGTTCTTCTCAACTTCGGTTTGAGCCGGCCTTCGGATTTGATGCCTATTTGTTTAACAGATGCCTGACGGCGAGGTCATATGTTCTTCTCAACTTCGGGTTGAGCCGGCCTTCAGATTTGATGCCTGTTTGTTTAACAGATGCTTGACAGTGAAGTCAAATGTTCCTCTAAACTTCATGTTGAGCCGACCTTCGAGTTTGATGCCTGTTTGTTTAACAGATGCCTGACGGCGACGTCAGATGTTCCTCTCAACTTCGGGTTGAGCCGCCCTTCGGGTTCGATGCCTGTTTGTCTAACAGATGCTGGACGGTGAGGTCAGATGTTCTTCTCAACTTCGGTTTGAGCCGGCCTTCGGATTTGATGCTTGTTTGTTTAATAGATGCTTGACAGTGAAGTCAAATGTTCCTCTCAACTTTATGTTGAGCCGACCTTCGGGTTTGATACCTATTTGTTTAACAGATGCCTGACGGCGAGGTCATATGTTCCCCTCAACTTCGTATTGAGCCGGACTTCGGGTTCCATTCCTGTTTGTTTAACTAATGTCTGACAGCGAGGTCAGATGTTCCTCTCAAATTCGTGTTGAGCCGGCCTTCTGGTTCGATGCGTGTTTATTTAACAGATGCCTGACGACGAGGTCATATGTTCTTCTCAACTTCGGGTTGAGCCGGCCTTCGGGTTCGATGCCTGTTTGTTTAACAGATGCCTGGCAAAGAGGTCTAATGTTCTTATCAACTTCAAGTTGATCCGCCCTTTGGGTTCGATGCTTAATTGTTTAACAGATACCTGACGGTGATGTCAGATGTTCTTCTCAACTTCGGGTTGAGCCGGCCTTCGGATTTGATGCCTGTTTGTTTAACAGATGCTTGACATGGAAGTCAAACGTTCATCACAACTTCATGTTGAGCCGACCTTCAGGTTCGATGCCTATTTGTTTAAGAGATGCTTGACGGCGAGGTCAGATGTGCCTCTCAACTTCGTGTTGAGCCGACCTTCGGGTTCGATGCCTGTTTGTTTAACAGATGCCTGACAGCGAGGTCTAATGTTCTTATCAACTTCGGGTTGAGCCGCCCTTCGGGTTTGATGCCTGTTTGTTTAACAGATGCCTGACGGTGAGGTCAGATGTTCTTCTCAACTTCGGGTTGAGTCGGCCTTCGGATTTGATGCCTTTTTGTTTAACAGATGCTTGACAGTGCAGTCAAATGTTCCTCTCAACTTCATGTTGAGCCGACCTTCAGGTTCGATGCCTGTTTGTATAAGAGATGCTTGACAGCGAGGTCAGATGTTCCTCTCAACTTCGTGTTGAGCCGGCCTTCGGGTTCGATGCCTGTTTGTTTAAGAGATGCCTGACAGTGAGGTCTAATGTTCTTATTAACTTCGGGTTGAGCAGCCCTTTGGGTTCGATGCCTGTTTGTTTAACAGATGCCTGACAGTGAGGTCAGATGTTCTTCTTAACTTCGGGTTGAGCCGACCTTCGGTTTTGATGCCTGTTTGTTTAATAGATGCTTGACAGTGAAGTCAAATGTTCCTCTCAACTTCATGTTGAGCCGACATTCGGGTTCGATGCCTATTTGTTTAACAAATGCCTGACGGCGAGGTCATATGTTCCTCTCAACTTAGTGTTGACCCGGCCTTCGGGTTCGATGCCTGTTTGTCTAACTAATGCCTGATGGGGAGGTCAGATGTTCCTATCAACTTCGAGGTGAGCCAGCCTTCGGGTTCGATACCTATTTGTTTAATAGATGTTTGACGGTGAGGTCAGATGTTCTTCTCAACTAAGGGTTGAGACGGCTTTCGGGTTTGATGCCTGTTTGTTTAACAGATGCCTGACGGCGAGGTCAAATGTTCTTCTCAACTTCGGGTTGAGTTGGCCTTCGGGTTTGATGCTTGTTTGTTTAACAGATGCTTGACGGTGAGGTCAGATATTCTTCTCAACTTCGGGTTGAGCCGGCCTTCGGATTTGATGCCTGTTTTTTTAACAGATGCTTGACAGTGAAGTCAAATGTTCCTCTCAATTTTATGTTGAGCCGACCTTCAGGTTCGATGCCTGTTTGTTTAAGAGATGCTTAACGGCGAGGTCAGATGTTCCTCTCAACTTTGTTTTGAGCCGTCCTTCGGGTTCGTTGCCTATTTGTTTAAGAGATGCCTGACAGCGAGTCTAATGTTCTTATCAACTTCGGGTTTAGCCGCCCTTCGGGTTCGATGCATGTTTGTTTAACAGATGCCTGACAGTGAGGTCAGATGTTCTTCTCAACTTCTTATTGAGCCGGCCTTCGGATTTGATGCCTGTTTGTTTAACAGATGCTTGACAGTGAAGTCAAATGTTCCTCTCAACTTCATGTTGAGCCGACCTTCGCGTTTGATGCCTATTAGTTTAACAGATGCCTGACGGCGAGGTCATATGTTCCCCTCAACTTCGTATTAAGCCGGACGTCGGGTTCGATTCCTGTTTGTTTAACTAATGCCTGACAGCGAGGTCAGATGTTCCTCTCAACTTCGTGTTGAGCCGGCCTACGGGTTCGATGCCTGTTTATTTAACAGATGCTTGACGACGAGGTAATATGTTCTTCTCAACTTCGGGTTGAGCCGGCCTTCGGGTTTGATGCCTGTTTATTTAACAGATGCCTGGCAAAGAGGTCTAATGTTCTTATCAACTTCAAGTTGATCCGCCCTTCGGGTTCAATGCTTGTTTGTTTAACAGATACCTGACGGTGAGGTCCGATGTTCTTCTCAACTTCGGGTTGAGCCGGCCTTCGGATTTGATGCCTGTTTGTTTAACAGATGCTTGACATGGAAGTCAAACGTTCCTCTCAACTTCATGTTGAGACGACCTTCAGGTTCGATGCCTATTTGTTTAAGAAATGCTTGACGGCGAGGTCAGATGTGCCTCTCAACTTCGTGTTGAGCCGACCTTCGGGTTCGATGCCTGTTTGTTTAACAGATGCCTGACAGCGAGGTCTAATGTTCTTATCAACTTCGGGTTGAGCCGCCCTTCGGGTTTGATGCCTGTTTGTTTAACAGATGCCTGACGGTGAGGTCAGATGTTCTTCTCAACTTCGGGTTGAGTCGGCCTTCGGATTTGATGCCTTTTTGTTTAACAGATGCTTGACAGTGCAGTCAAATGTTCCTCTCAACTTCATGTTGAGCCGACCTTCAGGTTCGATGCCTGTTTGTATAAGAGATGCTTGACAGCGAGGTCAGATGTTCCTCTCAACTTCGTGTTGAGCCGGCCTTCGGGTTCGATGCCTGTTTGTTTAAGAGATGCCTGACAGTGAGGTCTAATGTTCTTATTAACTTCGGGTTGAGCAGCCCTTTGGGTTCGATGCCTGTTTGTTTAACAGATGCCTGACGGTGAGGTCAGATGTTCTTCTTAACTTCGGGTTGAGCCGACCTTCGGTTTTGATGCCTGTTTGTTTAATAGATGCTTGACAGTGAAGTCAAATGTTCCTCTCAACTTCATGTTGAGCCGACATTCGGGTTCGATGCCTATTTGTTTAACAAATGCCTGACGGCGAGGTCATATGTTCCTCTCAACTTAGTGTTGACCCGGCCTTCGGGTTCGATGCCTGTTTGTCTAACTAATGCCTGATGGGGAGGTCAGATGTTCCTATCAACTTCGAGGTGAGCCAGCCTTCGGGTTCGATACCTATTTGTTTAATAGATGTTTGACGGTGAGGTCAGATGTTCTTCTCAACTAAGGGTTGAGACGGCTTTCGGGTTTGATGCCTGTTTGTTTAACAGATGCCTGACGGCGAGGTCAAATGTTCTTCTCAACTTCGGGTTGAGTTGGCCTTCGGGTTTGATGCTTGTTTGTTTAACAGATGCTTGACGGTGAGGTCAGATATTCTTCTCAACTTCGGGTTGAGCCGGCCTTCGGATTTGATGCCTGTTTTTTTAACAGATGCTTGACAGTGAAGTCAAATGTTCCTCTCAATTTTATGTTGAGCCGACCTTCAGGTTCGATGCCTGTTTGTTTAAGAGATGCTTAACGGCGAGGTCAGATGTTCCTCTCAACTTTGTTTTGAGCCGTCCTTCGGGTTCGTTGCCTATTTGTTTAAGAGATGCCTGACAGCGAGTCTAATGTTCTTATCAACTTCGGGTTTAGCCGCCCTTCGGGTTCGATGCATGTTTGTTTAACAGATGCCTGACAGTGAGGTCAGATGTTCTTCTCAACTTCTTATTGAGCCGGCCTTCGGATTTGATGCCTGTTTGTTTAACAGATGCTTGACAGTGAAGTCAAATGTTCCTCTCAACTTCATGTTGAGCCGACCTTCGCGTTTGATGCCTATTAGTTTAACAGATGCCTGACGGCGAGGTCATATGTTCCCCTCAACTTCGTATTAAGCCGGACGTCGGGTTCGATTCCTGTTTGTTTAACTAATGCCTGACAGCGAGGTCAGATGTTCCTCTCAACTTCGTGTTGAGCCGGCCTACGGGTTCGATGCCTGTTTATTTAACAGATGCTTGACGACGAGGTAATATGTTCTTCTCAACTTCGGGTTGAGCCGGCCTTCGGGTTTGATGCCTGTTTATTTAACAGATGCCTGGCAAAGAGGTCTAATGTTCTTATCAACTTCAAGTTGATCCGCCCTTCGGGTTCAATGCTTGTTTGTTTAACAGATACCTGACGGTGAGGTCCGATGTTCTTCTCAACTTCGGGTTGAGCCGGCCTTCGGATTTGATGCCTGTTTGTTTAACAGATGCTTGACATGGAAGTCAAACGTTCCTCTCAACTTCATGTTGAGACGACCTTCAGGTTCGATGCCTATTTGTTTAAGAAATGCTTGACGGCGAGGTCAGATGTTCCTCTCAACTTCGTGTTGAGCCGACCTTCGGGTTCGATGCCTGTTTGTTTAACAGATGCCTGACAGCGAGGTCTAATGTTCTTATAAACTTCGGGTTGAGCCGCCCTTCGGGTTTGATGCCTGTTTGTTTAACAGATGCCTAACGGTGAAGTCAAATGTTCTTCTCAACTTCGGGTTGAGCCGGCCTTCGGATTTGATGCCTGTTTGTTTAACAGATGCTTGACAGTGACGTCAAATGTTCCTCTAAACTTCATGTTGAGCCGACCTTCAGGTTCGATGCCTGTTTGTTTAATAGATGCCTGACGTCGAGGTCAGATGTTCCTCTCAACTTCGTGTTGAGCCGGCCTTCGGGTTTGATGCCTGTTTGTTTAACAGATGCCTGACGGCGAGGTCAGATGTTCTTCTCAACTTCGGGTTAAGCCGGTCTTCGGGTTCGATACATGTTTGTTTAACAAATGCCTGGCACAGAGGTCTAATGTTCTTATCAACTTCAGGTTGAGCCGCCCTTCGGGTTTGATGCTTGTTTGTTTAAGAGATGCCTGACGGTGAGGTCAGATGTTCTTCTCAACTTCCGGTTGAGCCGGCCTTCGGATTTAATGCCTTTTTGTTTAACAGATGCTTGACAGTGAATTCAAATGTTCCTCTCAACTTCATGTTGAGGCGACCTTCAGGTTCGATGCCTGTTTGTATAACAGATGCTTGATGGCGAGGTCAGACGTTCCTCTCAACTTCGTGTTGAGCCGACCTTCAGGTTCGATGCGTGTTTATTTAAGATATGCCTGACAGCAAGGTCTAATGTTCTTATCAACTTCGGGTTGTGCCGCCCTTCGGGTTCGATGCCTCTTTGTTTAACAGATGCCTGGCGGTGAGGTCAGATGTTCTTCTCAAATTCGGGATGAGCCGGGCTTCGGATTTGATGCCTGTTTGTTTAAGAGATGCTTGACAGTGAAGTCAAATGTTCCTCTCAACTTCATGTTGAGCCGACCTTCGGGTTCGATGCCTATTTGTTTAACAGATGCCTGACGGCGAGGTCATATGTTCCTCTCAACTTCGTGTTGAGCCAGTCTTCGGGTTCGATGCCCGTTTGTTTTACTAATGCCTGATGGGGAGGTCAGATGTTCCTCTCAACTTCGGGGTTAGCCGGCCTTCGGGTTCGATACCTATTTGTTTAATAGATGTTTGACGGCGAGGTCAGATGTTCTTCTCAACTAAGGGTTGAGACGGCCTTCGGGTTTGATGCCTGTTTGTTTAACAGATGCCTGACAGCGAGGTCAGATGTTCTTTTCAACTTCGGATTGAGCCGGCCTTCGGATTTGATGCCTATTTGTTTAACAGATGCTTGACAGTGAAGTCAAATGTTCCTCTCAACTTCATGTTGAGCCGACCTTCGGGTTTGATGCCTATTAGTTTAACAAATGCCTGACGGCGAGGTCATATGTTCCCCTCAACTTCGTATTAAGTCGGACGTCGGGTTCGATTCCTGTTTGTTTAACTAATGCCTGACAGCGAGGTTAGATGTTCCTCTCAACTTCGTGTTGAGCCGGCCTACGGGTTCGATGCCTGTTTATTTAACAGATGCTTGACGACGAGGTCATATGTTCTTCTCAACTTCGGGTTGAGCCGGCCTTCGGGTTTGATGCCTGTTTGTTTAACAGATGCCTGGCAAAGAGGTCTAATGTTCTTATCAACTTCAAGTTGATCCGCCCTTCGGGTTCGATGCTTGATTGTTTAACAGATACCTGACGGTGATGTCAGATGTTCTTCTCAACTTCGGGTTGAGCCGGCCTTCGGATTTGATGCCTGTTTGTTTAACAGATGCTTGACATGGAAGTCAAACGTTCATCTCAACTTCATGTTGAGCCGACCTTCGGGTTCGATGCCTATTTGTTTAAGAGATGCTTGACGGCGAGGTCAGATGTGCCTCTCAACTTCGTGTTGAGCCGACCTTCGGGTTCGATGCCTGTTTGTTTAACAGATGCCTGACAGCGAGGTCTAATGTTCTTATCAACTTCTTGTTGAGCCGCCCTTCGGGTTTGATGCCTGTTTGTTTAACAGATGCCTGACGGTGAGGTCAGATGTTCTTCTCAACTTCGGGTTGAGTCGGCCTTCGGATTTGATGCCTTTTTGTTTAACAGATGCTTGACAGTGCATTCAAATGTTCCTCTCAACTTCATGTTGAGCCGACCTTCAGTTTCGATGCCTGTTTGTATAAGAGATGCTTGACAGCGAGGTCTGATGTTCCTCTCAACTTCGTGTTGAGCCGGCCTTCGGGTTCGATGCCTGTTTGTTTAAGAGATGCCTGACAGTGAGGTCTAATGTTCTTATTAACTTCGGGTTGAGCAGCCCTTTGGGTTCGATGCCTGTTTGTTTAACAGATGCCTGACGGTGAGGTCAGATGTTCTTCTTAACTTCGGGTTGAGCCGACCTTCGGTTTTGATGCCTGTTTGTTTAATAGATGCTTGACAGTGAAGTCAAATGTTCCTCTCAAATTCATGTTGAGCCGACATTCGGGTTCGATGCCTATTTGTTTAACAAATGCCTGACGGCGAGGTCATATGTTCCTCTCAACTTCGTGTTGAGCCGGCCTTCGGGTTCGATGCCTGTTTGTCTAACTAATGCCTGATGGGGAGGTCAGATGTTCCTATCAACTTCGAGGTGAGCCAGCCTTCGGGTTCGATACCTATTTGTTTAATAGATGTTTGACGGTGAGGTCAGATGTTCTTCTCAACTAAGGGTTGAGACGGCCTTCGGGTTTGATGCCTGTTTGTTTAACAGATGCCTGACGGCGAGGTCAGATGTTCTTCTCAACTTCGGGTTGAGTTGGCCTTCGGGTTTGATGCTTGTTTGTTTAACAGATGCTTGACGGTGAGGTCAGATGTTCTTCTCAACTCCGGGTTGAGCCGGCCTTCGGATTTGATGCCTGTTTTTTTAACAGATGCTTGACAGTGAAGTCAAATGTTCCTCTCAATTTTATGTTGAGCCGACCTTCAGGTTCGATGCCTGTTTGTTTAAGAGATGCTTAACGGCGAGGTCAGATGTTCCTCTCAACTTTGTTTTGAGCCGTCCTTCGGGTTCGTTGCCTATTTGTTTAAGAGATGCCTGACAGCGAGTCTAATGTTCTTATCAACTTCGGGTTTAGCCGCCCTTCGGGTTCGATGCATGTTTGTTTAACAGATGCCTGACAGTGAGGTCAGATGTTCTTCTCAACTTCTTATTGAGCCGGCCTTCGGATTTGATGCCTGTTTGTTTAACAGATGCTTGACAGTGAAGTCAAATGTTCCTCTCAACTTCATGTTGAGCCGACCTTCGGGTTTGATGCCTATTAGTTTAACAGATGCCTGACGGCGAGGTCATATGTTCCCCTCAACTTCGTATTAAGCCGGACGTCGGGTTCGATTCCTGTTTGTTTAACTAATGCCTGACAGCGAGGTCAGATGTTCCTCTCAACTTCGTGTTGAGCCGGCCTACGGGTTCGATGCCTGTTTATTTAACAGATGCTTGACGACGAGGTAATATGTTCTTCTCAACTTCGGGTTGAGCCGGCCTTCGGGTTTGATGCCTGTTTATTTAACAGATGCCTGGCAAAGAGGTCTAATGTTCTTATCAACTTCAAGTTGATCCGCCCTTCGGGTTCGATGCTTGTTTGTTTAACAGATACCTGACGGTGAGGTCCGATGTTCTTCTCAACTTCGGGTTGAGCCGGCCTTCGGATTTGATGCCTGTTTGTTTAACAGATGCTTGACATGGAAGTCAAACGTTCCTCTCAACTTCATGTTGAGACGACCTTCAGGTTTGATGCCTATTTGTTTAAGAAATGCTTGACGGCGAGGTCAGATGTTCCTCTCAACTTCGTGTTGAGCCGACCTTCGGGTTCGATGCCTGTTTGTTTAACAGATGCCTGACAGCGAGGTCTAATGTTCTTATAAACTTCGGGTTGAGCCGCCCTTCGGGTTTGATGCCTGTTTGTTTAACAGATGCCTAACGGTGAAGTCAAATGTTCTTCTCAACTTCGGGTTGAGCCGGCCTTCGGATTTGATGCCTGTTTGTTTAACAGATGCTTGACAGTGACGTCAAATGTTCCTCTAAACTTCATCTTGAGCCGACCTTCAGGTTCGATGCCTGTTTGTTTAATAGATGCCTGACGTCGAGGTCAGATGTTCCTCTCAACTTCGTGTTGAGCCGGCCTTCGGGTTCGATGCCTGTTTGTTTAACAGATGCCTGACGGCGAGGTCAGATGTTCTTCTCAACTTCGGGTTAAGCCGGTCTTCGGGTTCGATACATGTTTGTTTAACAAATGCCTGGCACAGAGGTCTAATGTTCTTATCAACTTCAGGTTGAGCCGCCCTTCGGGTTTGATGCTTGTTTGTTTAAGAGATGCCTGACGGTGAGGTCTGATGTTCTTCTCAACTTCTGGTTGAGCCGGCCTTCGGATTTAATGCCTTTTTGTTTAACAGATGCTTGACAGTGAATTCAAATGTTCCTCTCAACTTCATGTTGAGCCGACCTTCAGGTTCGATGCCTGTTTGTATAACAGATGCTTGATGGCGAGGTCAGACGTTCCTCTCAACTTCGTGTTGAGCCGACCTTCAGGTTCGATGCCTGTTTATTTAAGATATGCCTGACAGCAAGGTCTAATGTTCTTATCAACTTCGGGTTGTGCAGCCCTTCGGGTTCGATGCCTGTTTGTTTAACAGATGCCTGGCAGTGAGGTCAGATGTTCTTCTCAAATTCGGGATGAGCCGGGCTTCGGATTTGATGCCTGTTTGTTTAAGAGATGCTTGACAGTGAAGTCAAATGTTCCTCTCAACTTCATGTTGAGCCGACCTTCGGGATCGATGCCTATTTGTTTAACAGATGCCTGACGGCGAGGTCATATGTTCCTCTCAACTTCGTGTTGAGCCGGTCTTCGGGTTCGATGCCTGTTTGTTTTACTAATGCTTGATGGGGAGGTCAGATGTTCCTCTCAACTTCGGGGTTAGCCGGCCTTCGGGTTCGATACCTATTTGTTTAATAGATGTTTGACGGCGAGGTCAGATGTTCTTCTCAACTAAGGGTTGAGACGGCCTTCGGGTTTGATGCATGTTTGTTTAACAGATGCCTGACAGCGAGGTCAGATGTTCTTCTCAACTTCGGATTGAGCCGGCCTTCGGATTTGATGCCTGTTTGTTTAACAGATGCTTGACAGTGAAGTCAAATGTTCCTCTCAACTTCATGTTGAGCCGACCTTCGGGTTTGATGCCTATTAGTTTAACAAATGCCTGACGGCGAGGTCATATGTTCCCCTCAACTTCGTAGTAAGTCGGACGTCGGGTTCGATTCCTGTTTGTTTAACTAATGCCTGACAGCGAGGTTAGATGTTCCTCTCAACTTCGTGTTGAGCCGGCCTACGGGTTCGATGCCTGTTTATTTAACAGATGCTTGACGACGAGGTCATATGTTCTTCTCAACTTCGAGTTGAGCCGGCCTTCGGGTTTGATGCCTGTTTGTTTAACAGATGCCTGACAAAGAGTTCTAATGTTCTTATCAACTTCAAGTTGATCCGCCCTTCGGGTTCGATGCTTGTTTGTTTAACAGATACCTGACGGTGAGGTCAGATGTTCTTCTAAACTTCGGGTTGAGCCGGCCTTCGGATTTGATGCCTGTTTGTTTAACAGATGCTTGACATGGAATTCAAACGTTCCTCTCAACTTCATGTTGAGATGACCTTTAGGTTTGATGCCTATTTATTTAAGAAATGCTTGACGGCGAGGTCAGATGTTCCTCTCAACTTCGTGTTGAGCCGACCTTCGGGTTCGATGCCTGTTTGTTTAACAGATGCCTGACAGCGAGGTCTAATGTTCTTATAAACTTCGGGTTGAGCCGCCCTTCGGGTTTGATGACTGTTTGTTTAACAGATGCCTAACGGTGAAGTCAAATGTTCTTCTCAACTTCGGGTTGAGCCGGCCTTCGGATTTGATGCCTGTTTGTTTAACAGATGCTTGACAGTGACGTCAAATGTTCCTCTAAACTTCATGTTGAGCCGACCTTCAGGTTTGATGCCTGTTTGTTTAACAGATGCCTGATGGCGAGGTCAGATGTTCCTCTCAACTTCGTGTTGAGCCGGCCTTCGGGTTCGATGCCTGTTTGTTTAACAGATGCCTGACGGCGAGGTCAGATGTTCTTCTCAACTTTGGGTTAAGCCGGGCTTCGGGTTCGATACATGTTTGTTTAACAAATGCCTGGCACAGAGGTCTAATGTTCTTATAAACTTCAGTTTGATCCGCCCTTCGGGTTTGATGCTTGTTTGTTTAAAAGATGCCTGACGGTGAGGTCAGATGTGCTTCTCAACTTCTGGTTGAGCCGGCCATCGGATTTGATGCCTTTTTGTTTAACAGATGCTTGACAGTGAAGTCAAATGTTCCTCTCAACTTCATGTTGAGCCGACCTTCAGGTTCGATGCCTGTTTGTATAACAGATGCTTGATGGCGAGGTCAGACGTTCCTCTCAACTTCGTGTTGAGCCGACCTTCAGGTTCAATGCCTGTTTATTTAAGAGATGCCTGACAGCAAGGTCTAATGTTCTTATCAACTTCGGGTTGTGCCGCCCTTCGGGTTCGATGCCTGTTTGTTTAACAGATGCCTGGCAGTGAGGTCAGATGTTCTTCTCAAATTCGGGATGAGCCGGGCTTCGGATTTGATGCCTGTTTGTTTAAGAGATGCTTGACAGTGAAGTCAAATGTTCCTCTCAACTTCATGTTGAGCCGACCTTCGGGTTCGATGCCTATTTGTTTAACAGATGCCTGACGGCGAGGTCATATGTTCCTCTCAACTTCGTGTTGAGCCGGTCTTCGGGTTCGATGCCTGTTTGTTTTACTAATGCTTGATGGGGAGGTCAGATGTTCCTCTCAACTTCGGGGTTAGCCGGCCTTTGGGTTCGATACCTATTTGTTTAATAGATGTTTGACGGCGAGGTCAGATGTTCTTCTCAACTAAGGGTCGAGACGGCCTTCGGGTTTGATGCCTGTTTGTTTAACAGATGCCTGACAGCGAGGTCAGATGTTCTTCTCAACTTCGGATTGAGCCGGCCTTCGGATTTGATGCCTGTTTGTTTAACAGATGCTTGACAGTGAAGTCAAATGTTCCTCTCAACTTCATGTTGAGCCGACCTTCGAGTTTGATGCCTATTAGTTTAACAAATGCCTGACGGCGAGGTCATATGTTCCCCTCAACTTCGTATTAAGTCGGACGTCGGGTTCGATTCCTGTTTGTTTAACTAATGCCTGACAGCGAGGTTAGATGTTCCTCTCAACTTCGTGTTGAGCCGGCCTACGGGTTCGATGCCTGTTTATTTAACAGATGCTTGACGACGAGGTCATATGTTCTTCTCAACTTCGGGTTGAGCCGGCCTTTGGGTTTGATGCCTGTTAGTTTAACAGATGCCTGGCAAAGAGGTCTAATGTTCTTATCAACTTCAAGTTGATCCGCCCTTCGGGTTCGATGCTTGTTTGTTTAACAGATACCTGACGGTGAGGTCAGATGTTCTTCTAAACTTCGGGTTGAGCCGGCCTTCGGATTTGATGCCTGTTTGTTTAACAGATGCTTGACATGGAATTCAAACGTTCCTCTCAACTTCATGTTGAGATGACCTTCAGGTTTGATGCCTATTTATTTAAGAAAT
>CAWUDS030000579.1:0-25974 GCA_963859935.3 Lathyrus sativus | reverse complement strand
GGCGAGTGTTACTATCCCGTACCAGCAACAACCACTTCAGCAACAACAACCGTCTCAGCAGCAGCCAACGCAGCAGCAGCAGCCTCAGCAGGGCGCACAGCAGGCTCAGCGAAAATTCCAGGGTGGCAAACCGAGAAGAGTGTTTGAGAAGCCTCCCTCAACCTATGCAGATTTGTTGCAGACATTGTTGGGTTTGAACCTGGTAGAGAAGAGAACTCTGGCACCAATAACGGGAGCTCCCCCGTTTGGTTACGATGCGAGCAGGCACTGTGAGTTTCATTCTGGGGCTCCGGGTCACGATATAGAGGGTTGCCATGCTTTTAAGCATGTTGTGCAGGATCTTTTGGACAATAAGACTATCAATTTCGGAACGGCAGGTCCGAATATAGTGCAGAAGCCCATGCCTAATCATGGGGCAAACGCCATTCTTACTGAGGAAGGGTTGAATCTGATTACGAATGTCGAAGATTTAAAGACTCCGCTGAGCGAGATAAAGAGCCGACTGTTGCAAGGGGGTGTTTATCCAGGATGTGACGAGTATTGTGTAGAATGCTGGACCCTAGCCGGGGGATGTGATGATTTGAAGAAAGGCATTCAGGCTTTAATGGATGAAGGTATATTGCAGTTTGATCGAGCAGAAACTGAAGAACCCGCAGGGGCAATAGCAGATGATCAGAATGATGTGGCCACTGTAACGATTCCTCGAAAGACATTCACTATCGCAGCACCAGCTCAGCGACCACCGATCACCATAACTAAGGCCGGGCCGATCCCGTACGAGAACACGAAAGCAGTCCCATGGTCATATGGGTTGGAGGTGTATTGTGACGGGATAAAGATTGATGTTAATAAGCAGTCAGCCGAGACTGTGGATAATGTTGTTGGTTTGGGGGGTATGACAAGGAGTGGAAGGATCTTTATATCGCCTGAGGTGGAGGCCGAAAGATTAGCAAAAGGAAAAGGGAAAGTGGTTGAGAATGTCCCAGTGCAAGCAAGTGACAAAGAGTCGGCATCGAAAGACGTAGAAGAGTTCACGCGCTTGATTCGAAAAAGTGATTATAAGATTGTGGAGCATCTGCAACAGACGCCGTCCAAAATATCTATCCTGTCATTGCTGTTGTGTTCGGAAGCTCACATAAATGCTTTGTTGAAGGTCTTGGATACTTCTTTTGTACCTCAAGACGTCTCCGTGAATCAGCTGGAAGAAGTGTTGGCACATGTGAATGCAGGCCATAGCTTGGGCTTTACCGACTTCGACTTGACCCCGAAAGGGAGAGATCATAATATGGCGCTGCACGTATCTGTCGAGTGTAAAGGATCAGTAATGTCGCATGTATTGGTCGACACCGGATCGTCTTTGAATATGCTGCCCAAGAAGGCGATGATGAAACTGGATGTTAGAGGAATCTTGTGCATGCCCAGCGACTTGGTAGTCAGAGCGTTTGACGGCACGCGGAGAACAGTCTTTGGATCGATCACATTGCCTCTGCAAGTAGGGCCAGAGGTGTTTGCAACTGAGTTTTATATCATGGATATTCAGCCTGCGTACAGCTGCTTGCTTGGAAGACCCTGGATTCATGGGGCGGGGGCAGTCACGTCCACCCTTCATCAGAAGTTGAAATATATGGTCGGAGACAGCGTAGTCACCGTATGCGGAGAAGAAGACATCCTGGTCAGCCATTTGTCATCATTTAAATATGTGGAAGTCAACGGAGAGATCCACGAAACACCCTGCCAGGCATTTGAAGGGTTGCGCATCAAGGACAAAGGTCCCGGGCCGAGCAAAGTGCCAGAGATAGCCGTCTCATCGTATAAAGAAGCTCAAGCTCTAGTAGAAGCAGGAGAAGCACAGGGCTGGGGCAAAGTGCTGGACATTCCTGTGAAGATGGACCGGTTCGGGCTAGGATACCAACCGTCGTCGTCACCTCCTGCCGTGGGGGCGCCCCGTTTCAGAGGGACAATCACCATCTCTGCCAGTGGAGTGTGTCATGAAACCATCAACGCTGCTTCGGAGTCTGACGAAGGAGACAGCGACTGTGATATGGATGCCTGGATTCAGCCAAGCACGCCGGGGCAAGGACTGTGCAACTGGTCTATTCAGGAGCTTGTTCCTGTGACTCTTAAACAGTAATGCTTTGCTTTATTAATTGTTGAATAATCTAATGTCTTGCCCAGGGCATCGTGATTTGCTTAGGGTTGTGTTGTTATGAACATTATGTGTTAATCATTAAATAAATGGCGTTTTTCATGTGCAAATACTGTAATCTCTGTCTGTCTTGTTTTATATTTTTCAATAAAATGGCAACGTAGTTATTCGCTTTATACGCATTTTGAAGCACTTAACCATTCTTTTTGCAGGGTAACATTTTCAGATGACATCCTTGAACCACCTATGACTCGTCCCGACTTTGAGCCCCCGGTATTTCAGGCCGAAGAAGAGGTTGTTGAAGATAGCGACGTCCCTGAAGAACTGTCTTGGTTGGTGAAGCAAGAGGAAAGAGCCATTCTGCCTCACGACGAGGTCATCGAAATTATCAACTTGGGGTCGGAAGGGGTTGAGAAGAATATTCGTATCGGAGCCGCGCTGCAGGGCGATATCAAGCGAAGACTGGTTGAAATGCTTCGAGAGTATAGTGATGTATTCGCTTGGTCGTATGAGGATATGCCAGGGCTCGATACAGATATGGTTGTGCACCGCCTGCCACTGAAAGAAGATTGCCCACCGGTCAAACAAAAGCTTCGCAGAACTCGACCAGATATGGCAGTGAAGATCAAAGAGGAAGTCCAAAAACAGTGGGACGCTGGTTTCCTTGCTGTGACAAAGTATCCCTCATGGGTTGCTAACATCGTATCAGTGCCAAAGAAAGATGGCAAGGTTCGAATGTGCGTGGATTATAGAGATTTAAATAGAGCAAGCCCAAAAGACGATTTTCCACTTCCTCATATCGATGTGCTAGTTGACAACACTGCTCAATACTCCGTATTCTCCTTCATGGATGGCTTCTCAGGCTATAATCAGATTAAAATGGCGCCAGAGGATATGGAGAAGACTACTTTCATAACGCCTTGGGGAACATTTTGCTACAAAGTGATGCCCTTTGGTTTGAAAAATGCTGGGGCAACATATCAGCGTGCGATGACGACTCTTTTCCATGACATGATGCATAAAGAGATCGAAGTTTATATTGACGATATGATTGCCAAATCCCAGACGTAGGAATCTGTTGAAGTTATTCAAGAGGCTTAGGAAGTTCAGGCTGAGGCTGAACCCTAACAAATGCACCTTCGGGGTGAGATCGGGTAAACTGCTGGGGTTTATCGTAAGTGAAAGAGGAATAGAGGTCGATCCTGCTAAAATAAAAGCAATCCAAGAAATGCCGACGCCTAAAACAGAAAAAGAGGTGCGCGGGTTTTTAGGGAGGTTGAACTACATCGCTCGGTTCATATCTCACCTAACTGCTACGTGTGAACCATTATTCAAGCTGTTGAAGAAAGATCAAGCTGCAACATGGAACGAAAATTGTCAAAAGGCGTTCGACAAAATAAAGTAGTATTTGCAGGAGCCTCCTATTTTGATACCCCCAGTGGCAGGTAGACCCTTGATCATGTATTTAACGGTTCTTGAGGGAAGCATGGGTTGTGTTCTCGGTCAACACGACGAGACAGGAAGAAAAGAGCATGTGATCTACTATTTGAGTAAGAAATTTACAGACTGCGAATCTCGGTATTCAATGCTGGAGAAAACTTGCTGCGCGCTAGCCTGGGCCGCCAAGCGTTTGAGGCAATACATGCTGAATCATACAACCATGCTCATCTCGAAGATGGATCCTATCAAATATGTATTTGAAAAGCAGGCGTTATCAGGAAGAATTGCCCGTTGGCAGATGGTCTTGACTGAATATGACATTCAATACGTCTCGCAAAAGGCTATAAAGGGGAGTGTGCTGTCTGAGTATCTGGCAGAGCAGCCTATTGAAGATTACCAATCAATGAGGTTTGATTTTCCTGACGAGGATATCATGTACCTAAAGATGAAAGATTGTGAAGAGCCATTGCCAGACGAGGGGCCAGAATTGGGTTCCAAATGGAAGATGATATTTGACGGAGCTGTGAATGCTTACGGTAGCGGAATAGGGGCAATCATCACTACGCCACACGGGTCGCACATCCCGTTTACTGCCCGATTGACCTTTGCCGTTACCAACAATGAGGCCGAATACGAAGCTTGTATAATGGGGCTTGAAGAAGCCATTGATTTGCGAATCAAGAATTTAGACGTATACGGAGACTCAGCTCTGGTGGTGAATCAGATCAAAGGGGAATGGGAGACGCGTCAGCCCAACTTGATACACTACATGAATTATGCAAGGAGATTGTTGCCTTTCTTCGACAAAGTTGAATTGCATCACGTGCCGCGGGCAGAGAATCAAATGGCTGACGCCCTGGCCACTTTGTCTTCCATGTACAAGGTCAACTTTTGGAACGAGGCTCCCCGAATCATTATCTCTCGGCTTGACAGGCCAGCCTATGTGTTTGCTATTGATGAAGCATCCGACGACAAACCGTGGTATTTTGATATCCTTAATTTCCTGAAGAATAAAGAGTATCCGGCTGGGGCATCCAGTCAAGATCAGAAGACTCTCAGGAGATTAGCGGGTAATTTCTATTTGAATCCGGATGGCGTCTTATACAGAAGAAACCACGACTTGGTGCTGTTACGTTGTGTAGACGAAAGAGAGGCAAAGCTGCTCATGGAGGAAATACACGAAGGTACTTTTGGTACGCATGCTGGTGGACATGCTATGACAAGAAAGCTGCTGCGGGCAGGTTATTTTTGGCTGACTATGGAAACTGATTGTTTCAAGTTTGCGAGGAAGTGCCACAAGTGCCAAATCTATGCTGATAAGATCCATGTGCCTCCGAGCCCTCTAAATGTGATGTCATCGCCATGGCCTTTCTCGATGTGGGGAATCGATATGATTGGAAAGATCGAGCCGACAGCTTCTAACGGGCACCGGTTCATCCTGGTAGCAATCGATTATTTCACCAAGTGGGTGGAGGCGGCGTCTTATGCAAATGTAACGAAGCAAGTGGTGGCCAGGTTCATCAAGAGAGATATCATTTGCCGATATGGGATTCCCGAGCGGATAATCACGGACAACGGTTCCAACCTGAACAACAAAATGATGAAGGAGCTCTGTCAGAATTTCAAGATCGAACATCACAACTCCTCCCCTTACCGACCCAAGATGAATGGCGCTGTTGAGGCGGCCAATAAGAATATCAAGAAGATCGTTCAGAAAATGGTGGTGACCTATAAGGATTGGCACGAGATGCTACCTTTCGCTTTGCATGGTTATCGTACGACGGTACGCACATCAACCGGGGCAACCCCGTTTTCGTTGGTATACGGAATGGAAGCGATATTACCATTGGAAGTTGAGATCCCTTCTCTGAGGGTATTGCGAGACGTTCAGCTGGACGAGGCAGAATGGGTGAAAGACAGGTTGAATCAACTGAGTTTGATGGATGAGAAGAGGTTAGCTTCTTTAGCATACGGTCGTTTGTACCAGAGCCGAATGAAGAAAGCATACGACAAGAAGATACATCCGCGAAGCTTTCAGACGGGCGACCTTGTGCTGAAAAGGATTCTCCCGCCGCAAGCAGATCACAGGGGCAAGTGGACCCCCAATTACGAAGGGCCATACGTTGTCAGGAAAGTCTTCTCAGGAGGGGCTTTATTATTATCCACCATGGACAGAGAAGACTTCACGTCACCTGTGAATTCGGACGCAGTTAAAAAATACTTTGCTTAAAATAGACCCGCTGGACAGAAAAAAGAGGGTCCAGGCAAAAATGGGGCATCCTGGCGAACCAAAAACAGAATGAAAGGTTCGGGCAAAAGTTAGGGATAAAATTGAAAAATGTACACCCGCGAAGTTGAAAACCTACACTGGGCGGCTTCGGCAAAAAAGGGTATCCCGGTGAACTGAAAACCCGTAAAGGGCGGTTCACGCAAAAGTTAGGGATTTGAAAAGCAAATGATTGCGGTCCGAATTTGATATTGCAGTGAGCATCAGTGCGGGAGAATACCTGGGGGGTCGATTATCAGATACAACCGTTTCGGAGGTGTGAATACCGGGAAAGCATTAGAGTCGGATGAGTCATAGGAGGATCAATTCGTGGTGTTCATCCGCATCCCGTTGCCGACATGTGTACAAATTTAGTTTGTCAATATAGTTATGCTTCTTGTGCATACCTGTATATTTGCTTTGCGTAGCTTCCTCATTTCAGGAGTTACATCCCATGTATAAAACTCCGCCCATTCAGGGGCCCGATCAATAAAATATGTTATTCAGTACTTGATGCTGGTTCTTTACTGTTTTGTGCATGATAAAACGCCTAAGTTTACTAAAGCTAGCATGAGTATAACATCACTGGCCCTTGCCAACAATTGTTGAAGCTTTGAATTAACGGAAAATAATGTCACTAACCTGAATCGATTTGATTGCATAGGCTTGTCTTGTCTTGTTTGTGTTGTTGCAGGTTTCATAACCGTACGAGGAAGATGATCAAAAGATTGTAGTAACGAAAGACTCAACCCCCGCGCAGGTCATGCATGATCTTCCTGAAGAAGGATCAAATTCCCCAGCTAGCCGTAGCTTATCCAAGGGACATGCTCCAGCAAAGTCATTTTCTCTCAGCAGAATTGACGATTCCAAGATCGTAAGGCTGTATTCAGACAATATGGTGTCCCCTAGAAGGATTCCCCTATCTCGAGCAGAGTTGGTTCAGCCGCAGAAGATTAATATTTGTGAGCTGTATTCAAGCAGTTTACCTTTCCCCGCAGGGTCATTTACTCTCTCCCAGCGGGGTCAGTTGGTTTCCCCAAGAGAATCATCCCATCCGCAGCGGAATTCTCTTTCCAGCAAGTGTTTTCATTCCTCCCAGTAGAACTCGAAGATTAAGACTCTCCCCAGCAGAGTTGGTTGTGGGTCCTGGCATTTATTTTGTCAGGGATACTGTGTAATATCAGTTCACTCTCTAGCAGAAATCCAATCGTACTGTGCACATCTGCTATTCCCCAGCAGAGTTATATTCCCCAGCAGGATGCTACTTCAACAAGGTGTTTGGTTTAAGTTCCTAATTTCCCAGCTGAGTCGACTTCACTTTTACAGCATTTATTTTGCTGGAATAATTCTGTAGCACCTGGCTATCCCCAGCGGAGTTGGCATTATCTTCAGCATTTATTTTGCTGAAGCGGTTCCTGTATCCCAGCAGGTGGGGAGAGCACTTGCTCAAATGAACTACCAAACACTCAAGATCTCGGCATGAGATATTCAATGATAATGTCAGTTTCGGCAGTATTCCCCACAGAGTTACCAGGATAAGTCTCTCTTTATTCCCAAGCAGAGTTATTTGTCATCAAAAGGTTTCATGAACCAGAATTTCAGAAGTAGCCTCCGGGCATCAGAACAGGCATCCGGAAGTTTGGTTTCCAAATGTCCCCAGTAGAGTCAGCTTCAAAGTTGCTGTCACGTCAGTGATAAGAAGTTTGCGGACCAATGGAAGATGAGTCCTAACGTGGACAATTTTATTGACGGGATTTCTTTGTGCTAGAGAAGATTGTTGGAATGTGGAGTCCTAATGTGGACATTTCCTCAGGTCGACGATGTGTGTTAGTCCTAACGTGGACAGGTTCGAGTTCTCGGTGTTGATTGAGTGTGGAGTCCTGACGTGGACAAAGTTCGTTACTCTTCGTGTTGGTGTCCTAACGTGAACAATTTATTTCCAACGAATAGCTTTATTTGTAATGGTGAAAGGGATGTCCTAATGTAGACAAGTTTGTAGTTCTTCGTGTCGTCAAAACGCGAGAATCCTGACGGGGACAATTTTATCCTTCTTCGTGTTATCGGCAAAATGTGTGTCCTGACGGGGACGGGGTTTATTTCCTCAGCAAGCCGAAGATGCGCGAGTCTTGACGTGGACAGGTTCTATTATTTCATCAGATGAAGATGTGAGTCCTTACGTGGACGAATCAAAATATGTTTCCTTACGTGGAAAGATTGTATTCCTTACGTGGACAAATCGAAAGATGGAGATTCCTTACGCGGAAAGATATATTCCTTACGTGGAAAGTGTAGTCCTGACGCGGACAAATCCAGACAAAAATTTATTCCTAACGTGGAAGAATGTTATTCCTAATGCGGAAAATTTAGTCCTGACGCGGACAGATCCAGACGAAGTATTATTCCTAACGTGGAAATGTTACTCCTTACGTGGAAAGGTGAGTCCTAACGTGGACGGTGTCATTCCTAACGTGGACAAGTCAGATTGAGTTTGTATTCCTTACGTGGAAAAGAAGGTGTTATTCCTAACGTGGAAATGTGAGTCCTAACATGGACAATGTTATTCCTAACATGGAACGGTTATTCCTTACGTGGAAAGACGAGTCATCCCCAACACGGTCGCTAATGGATCAGTCGGTTACTGTAACAGTCAGATTCAGCTGAGGAATGTCGTTCCCCAAGCAGTGGCGCAGTTTATTTCTGCGGTTGGCAAATATCCGGGTTCTTGGTACTCAACCGTCTCGTACCACGAATGTTTGAAGGCCGTCCGCTCTTCACCCAATCGGGTCCAAGTCGCCTGAATAGGGGCAGCTGTTGCACCCTAAAATTTTCTCAACCTTATTTCACTTGGTTTATGTTTCAATATCATTAGCATTTGCATATAGAGTCATGTACATAGCCTAACCATCTGCATAGCATAAGCATAGCAAGTCATCCAGCAGGGTCCAATCATTATTATCATCTCTAGAGGCCTATAAAGAGGTTATTATCCTAATTCAATCTCATTCAAGTCATCAGAAAAGAATTTGAAAGCAGGGGGTTCAGTGGATCAAGCATTGAGTATATCTCCTAACTGAGGGTGTCTGAGGGTCAACAAGGGAATTATGAGTTGTGAATTGAGAGCATGGGGAGTATATAGACATCTTGGAGGACTTAGAAAATCATTTGGAGAAGAAAACAAGTTGTTGATGTGATCACAAGAATTGCAGTTGAAGACAGTCAACTAGGGTTTCATCTGGGTCAACCCTGGGTCAACCCTAGGTCAAAGGATTGTTGGAGAGGCATTAAGGGCTATTGAAGGGATGTGGGGTTCATCATTTGACATGTAGAATAAGGATATGTTGTTATGCTAAGAATAAATCAAGAGAAATCAAGGAGAAGAGGAGGGTCTAAATTAGGGTTTCTATGTAAAATCCCCTAGTTTAGGTCAAATTTCCAAGCAAGATAAGTCAAAATGCAAGCTTCAAATGGATCCTTGGCCAATATGAAACTTGTAGAGGATCTCAAGACCTTTAATTTGAGTGGTGGAAGACATCAAGGAGATTTATAGAACTCACGTTATGGTCCTTGCAAGTCACAGGTCATCTGAGGTATCTGAAATTTTGTCTGTGAAAGTGACTTGACTTCCAAGCAATTTTTACCCCTCAAGGAGATTTCAAATGGATTTCTGGTCAACATAAGAATTGTTCCTTATTGTCTTAGCTTTCTAGAATGGTATGGTATGCCTTCATATGATTTGGGGAACTCTACTTATGGTCTTGGCAAGCAAAGGGTATTTTGGTCATTTGTGAATTACAGGTCATTTTAACCTATACCCAAAACTCATACAAGGAGGCCTCAAATGGAAAAACTTACAACATCAAACTTGCTCCCAATGACATTTTGAGTCTAGAAAAGTGACCATGAGAAATTGGAAAGATTCATAGCACAAGGTTTCAAAATTGTTGGATTTAATGAATAAAAATGGCCTAAAAAATTAGATTTTTCATATCTTGGCCAAATGAAGCAAAATTATAGGTCATTTTGAATGGAAAGATCATTTTAAAGACATTGGCTAAAGTAGAATTTTGAGTTTGGTTCAAGATTTAAGAGTTATCCATGGTTGCTTGCAATGTAAGAAACATAATCAAAATCCAAGGGAATTTGCACAAGGGAAACTTCTCCAAGTTTCTAGGAGGTTCTAACCTCACCTATATATTGGTATGAGAAGGTTCATGCAAGGGTTGGTGACTTCATTTGCTCAAAAATCCCAAGTTTTCCACATTTTTCCATTCTTGCATAAGCTTCACAAACTATCTCAATTTCTCACCAATCCTCCTCATTCTTGATCTGAGCTTCATCATCATCATTCATAGGTTGCAATTCACATATTCATTTGGTTGAATCAATCAAGGAGAGTGCCATACAAGTTTCATCATTCAAGGTTCAAGAAATTGGAATCACAAGATTCAAGGAGTTTGCACACGAATTATTGCATACAGAATTCATCACCAAGCTTATTGATCACTTTCCATTCATCACAAGCATCTGATCCAAAGAGTTGCACACCTGTTTTCACCAATTGCACCAGGTTTGTTTTCTGCTCGAATGGCTTGATTTAGTTAGAATCTTAGGGTTTTGATAGTGTAGAATGGTTAAGGTAAGGTAGAGGACTATTTTGGATGATTTTGGAGGAGTTTCATGAAGTTTAAGCATGAGGTACCAAAATTGTTGAGACTTGTAATTGCTAGGATAACGCATGAAAATGGTATTGGATTAGCATGCTAGGATCAGGATGAGGTGTAGATTAGTTTAGGATGAGTTTTGTGGAGAATTGAGGTAGGTGATTGCAGGTGACAATGGCGGATTACAACTGTTATCTTCATCGAATTGATTGATTGCTTGAGTTTTAGGAAGATTTATGGTTATGGCTGTCTAGAGGGATTGGAGTAGACCAAGTTTGCTCTTGGAATCGTGTGAATCCATGGCGTGTGGAGAGAGAACAGAGTGATGGAAGATCGTGCATGGTTAGGGTTTTCTGAAACCCTAGGGGTGCTCAAGGTTGAAGATGATGCCTGGGCCACTCGATCATTCTTTGACCATTGACTGGGACTCTAATCTAACGGATCATATTCGAACTAAAAATGGAGGGAGTTGACTGAAACGAAACGCGGCGTTTCATTTATTTGAGATTCTGGGCCTGGATTTAACTTGCTAATGGCACCCCTTTTCAATGAGCCCAAACATTTCAACGTGAATCACTTGCTAAATACACCGAATTCTTCTCATTTTTCTTGGCATTTTCCATTTTGATTTTCTGAGCGCATGGGCCTAATGTGATTACTACGCGCACTCCCCTTTTTCAACCCACTTGGGATAAACAACTGCAGCGCATTACTATTCTCACCCCCTCCATCTATTCCTTTATATTTCTTTTTATTTTCTTTACATTTTTCATGCATTTTCTAAAAATCATATAAAATGAAAAAAACATTATTTTTTCATTCTTTTTGCATTATTTTCTTCAAAGAGTCTAGAAAATTATAAAAAATAAAAATTGCATTTTATTTTTATTTGATATTTTTTTCATATTTTCCAAATAAATAGCATTTTAAATAGTTTCATTTCATACATGATTTTGTTAATTTTTGTTCTATTAGATGCTTTAATATTTTTTGTTCATTCTTTTTAGGTTGTTTAGTTTAGACATTTAACTTGTAGATACAATTTAATTCATATTTTTAGAAATTAATTTTAGGTGTTTAGTTTAGGTGAGAATAACATGAACAAACTAGGGTTTTTAGGTGATGACTTAGGAGAATTAATTCACTTCCCTTAGGACTTAGATATTGAATAGGTTAGCTATGGGACTATAGGGGCTATGGGTAGTTATTAGATCCCTTTAGAAAAGTCAGGATTCCTCTACTGCTATTAATCTACTGTATATATCTGATTGACTAGTGTGGTGTGCCCCCTGGGGATTATTGCTTGCTTGTGTGGGTATTGGGATTTGTTTGGGGACCTGGGAGAGCTGAAGACTTGTGATGATGAAGCCATTGGAGATCCAGAATGCAGTCCAACTGCCAGAGTTGATGGGTTGTTTCTTGCTAGCAGCTGTTGAGGAGATTAGGGTTTAGGAGCTAGGCAGATCTCTAGATTAGAAAGCTTGTTTCTCAAACATGGATTGCCTTGTCTGCATCCACTCTTCTCTGTGATACAGAGTCTCTCTGAGACACTCACCCCCTTCCTTTGGAAGGCTTGGTGATAGTGTCTAAGAGATAGAACTCTTGAGAGAAAATATCATATGTGTTAAGAGCAGTCTGTTCACCACCCTTGGTAGTCAACTGATTGCTCAACACCTAATTCACTCTTATGATTGATCCCTCATCCTGGAGGTTTGGACTTGAAGAAAAGCCTTGAAGGATTGAAGATAGAAACCTTGCTTGAAGGCTGTGAAGATGAAGACTGATGCTTGCTTGAAGCCTGTAACTGTTTGAAGATGACTTGAAGATAGATGTTGCTGTAGATTTTTGCTGTTTATAATTCTTGATGTATTGTTTGAATTTCCCGGACTGTATTGTTTGCTAATTGACCTGTTAAGGTTGAAAGTGAATTCTGTTCACTTTTGCCTGTTGTTTTCTAGGTTCGAGGTTGAGTGGGACTCCCTTGCCTCGCTTGTATTGCTGCATTCATGCATTTTACTGCTTTATTGTATATATGCTATTGAGAGGAACATCTGACCTCACCGTGAGGCATCTGTTAACAAAGCAGGCATCGAACCCGAAGGGCGGCTCAACCGGAAGTTGAGAAGAACATCTGACCTCGTCGTAAGGTATCTGTTAAACAAACAGGCATTGAACCTGAAGGCCGGTTCAACACGAAGTTGAGAGGAACATCTGACCTCGCCGTGAGGCATCTGTTAAACAAGCAGGCATCAATCCCAAAGGGCGGCTCAACCAGAAGTTGATAAGAACATTAGACCTTGCCATCAGGCATCTATTAAACAAATAAGCATCGAACCTGAAGGTCGGGTCAACACCAAGTTGGGAGGAACATTTGACCTCGCCGTCAGGCATCTGTTAATTAAACAAGCATCGAAACCGAAGGCGGATCAACCGGAACTTGAGAAGAACATCTGACCTTGCCGTCAGGTATCTGTTAAATAAACAGGCATCGAACCCGAAGGCCGGCTCAACCCGAAGTTGAGAAGAACATCTGACCTCTCTGTCAGGCATCTGTTAAACAAACAAGCATCGAACCTGAAGGCCGGCTCAACCCGAACATGAGAAGAACATCTGACCTTGCCGTCAGGTATCTGTTAAATAAACAGGCATTGAACCCGAAGTCTGGCTCAACACGAAGTTGAGAGGAACATCTGACCTCGCCGTGAGGCATCTGTTAAACAAGCAGGCATCGAACCCGAAGGGCGGCTCAACCAGAAGTTGATAAGAACATTAGACCTTGCCATCAGGCATCTATTAAACAAACAGGCATCGAACCCGAAGGCCGGCTCAACACCAAGTTGGGAGGAACATTTGACCTCGCCGTCAGGCAGCTGTTAAACAAACAAGCATCGAAATCGAAGGCGGCTCAACCGGAACTCGAGAAGAACATCTGACCTTGCCATTAGGTATCTGTTAAACAAACAGGCATCGAACCCGAAGGCCGGCTCAACCTGAAGTTGAGAAGAACATCTGACCTCGCTGTCAGGCATCTGTTAAATAAACAGGCATCGAACCCGAAGGCCAGCTCAACAAGAACTTGAGAAGAACATCTGACCTTGCCGTCAGGTATCTGTTAAACAAAAAGGCATCGAACCCGAAGGCCGGCTCAACCCGAAGTTGAGAGGAACATCTGACCTCGCCGTCAGGTATCTGTTAAACAAACAGGCATCGAACCCGAAGGCCGGCTCATCCTGAAGTTGAGAAGAACATCTGACCTCGCCGTCAGGTATCTGTTAAACAAAAATACATTAAACCCGAAGGCCGGCTCAACACGAAGTTGAGAGGAACATCTAACCTCGCCGTGAGACATCTGTTAAACAAACAGGCATCGAACACGAAAAGCGGCTTAACCAGAAGTTGATAAGAACATTAAACCTTGTCGTCAGACATTTATTAAACAAACAGGCATCGAACCCGAAGGCCGACTCAACACCAAGTTGAGAGGAACATTTGACCTTGCCGTTAGGTATCTGTTAAACAAATAGGCATCGAACCCGAAGGCCGGCTCAACCAGAAGTTGAGAAGAACATGTGACCTCACTATCAGGCATCTGTTAAACCAACAGGCATCGAACCCGAAGGCCGGCTCAACCTGAAGTTGAGAAGAACATATGACCTCGCCGTCAGGTATCTGTTAAACAAACAGGCATTGAACCCGAAGGCCGGCTCCACACGAAGTTGAGAGGAACATCTGACCTCACAGTGAGGCATTTGTTAAGCAAGCAGGCATCGAACTCGAAGGGCGGCTCAACCGGAAGTTGAGAAGAACATCTGACCTCGTCGTAAGGTATCTGTTAAACAAACATGCACTGAACCTGAAGGCCGGCTCAACACCAAGTTGAGAAGAACATCTGACCTCGCTGTGAGGCATCTGTTAAACAAGCAGGCATCGAACACAAAAGGCGGCTCAACCAGAACTTGATAAGAACATTAGACCTTGCCGTCTGGTATCTGTTAAACAAACAGGCATCGAACCCGAAGGTCGGCTCAACCCGAAGTTGAGAAGAACATCTGAGCTCGCTGTCAGGAATCTGTTAAACAAACAGGCATCGAACCTGAAGGCCGACTCAACCGGAACTTGAGAAGAACATCTGACCTTGCCGTCAGGTATCTGTCAAACAAACAGGCATCGAACCCGAAGGCCGGCTCAACCCGAAGTTGAGAAGAACATCTGACCTCGCCATCAGGTATCTGTTAAACAAACAAACATTAAACCCGAGGGCCGGCTCAACACGAAGTTGAGAGGAACATCTGACCTCACCGTGAGGCATCTGTTAAACAAGCAGGCATCGAACCCGAAAGGCGGCTCAACCGGAAGTTGAGAAGAACATCTGACCACGTCGTAAGGTATTTGTTAAACAAACAGGCATTGAACCTGAAGGCCGGCTCAACACCAAGTTGAGAGGAACATCTGACCTCCCCGTGAGGCATCTGTTAAACAAGCAGGCATCAAACCCGAAGGCCGGCTCAACCCGAAGTTGAGAAGAACATCTGACCTCGCTGTCAGGAATCTGTCAAACAAACAGGCATCGAACCCGAAGGCCGGCTAAACCGGAACTTGAGAAGAACATCTGACCTTACCGTCAGGTATCTGTTAAACAAAAAGGTATCGAACCCGAAGGCCGGCTCATCCTGAAGTTGAGAAGAACATCTGACCTCGCCGTCAGATATCTGTTAAACAAAAATACATTGAACCCGAAGCCGGCTCAACACGAAGTTGAGAGGAACATCTGACCTCGCCGTGAGACATCTGTTAAAGAAACAGGCATCGAACCCAAAAGGCGGCTCAACCAGAAGTTGATAAGAACATTAGACCTTGCCGTCAGGCATCTATTAAACAAACAGACATCGAACCTGAAGGCCGGCTCAACACCAAGTTGAGAGGGACATTTGACCTCTCCGTCTAGCATCTGTTAAACAAACAGGCATGGAAACCGAAAGCGGCTCAACCAGAAGTTGAGAAGAACATCTAACCTCACCGTCAGGTATCTGTTAAACAAACAGGCATCGAACCCGAAGGCCGGCTCGACCAGAAGTTGAGAAGAACATGTGACCTCGCTGTCAGGCATCTGTTACACAAACAGGCATCGAACCCGAAGGCCGGCTCAACCTGAAGTTGAGAAGAACATGTGACCTCGCCTTCAGGTATCTGTTAAACAAACAGGCTTTGAACCCGAAGGTCGGCTCAACACGAAGTTGAGAGGAACATCTGACCTCGCCGTGAAGCATCTTTTAAACAAGCAGGCATCGAACCCGAAGGGCGGCTCAACCAGACGTTGATAAGAACATCAGAACTTGCCGTCAGGCATATATTAAACAAACAGGCGTCGAACCCAAAGGTCGGCTCAACACCAAGTTGAAAGGAACATTTGACCTCGCCGTCAGGCATCTGTTAAAAAAACAAGCATCGAACCCGAAGGCCAGCTCAACCCGAAGTTGAGAAGAACATGTGACTTCGCTGTCAGGTATCTGTTAAACAAATAGGCATCGAACCCGAAGGCCGGCTCAACCTGAAGTTGAGAAGAACATCTGACCTCGCCGTTAGGCATTTGTTAAACAAACAGGCATTGAACCCGAAGGCCGGCTAAACATGAAGTTGAGAGGAACATCTGACCTCGCCGTGAGGCATCTGTTAAACAAGCAGGCATCGAACCCGAATGGCGGCTCAACCAGAAGTTGATAAGAACATCAGACTTTGCCGTCGGGCATCTATTAAACAAACAGGCATCGAACCCGAAGGCCGGCTCAACACCAAGTTGAGAGGAACATTTGACCTCGCCGTCAGGCATCTGTTAAACAAACAGGCATCGAAACTGAAGGCGGCTCAACAGGAAGTTGAGAAGAACATCTGACCTCGCCGTCAGGTATCTTTTAAACTAACAGGCATCGAACCCGAAGGCCAGCTCAACCTAAAGTTTAGAAGAACATCTGACCATGCCGTCAGGTATCTGTTAAACAAACAGACATTAAACCCGAAGGCTGGCTCAACAAGAAATTGAGAGGAACATCTGACCTCACCGTGAGGCATCTGTTAAACAAGCAGGCATCGAACCCAAAGGGCGGCTCAACCGGAAGTTGAGAAGAACATCTAACCTCGTCGTAAGGTATATGTTAAACAAACAGGCATTGAACCTGAAGGCCGGCTCAACACCAAGTTGAGAGGAAGATTTGACCTCGCCGTCAGGCATCTGTTAAACAAACAGGCATCGAAACCCGAAGGCCGGCTCAACCCGAAGTTGAGAAGAACATCTGACCTCTCTGTAGGGCATCTGTTAAACTAACAGGCATCGAACCCGAAGGCCGACTCAACCTGAAGTTGAGAAGAACATCTGACCTCGTAGTCAGGTATCTGTTAAACAAAAATACATTGAACCCGAAGGCCGACTCAACACGAAGTTGAGAGGAACATCTGACTTCGCCGTGAGGCATCTGTTAAACAAACAGGCATCGAACCCGAAAGGCGGCTCAACCAGAAGTTGATAAGAACATTAGACCTTGTCGTCAGGCATCTATTAAACAAACAGGCATCGAACCTGAAGGCCGGCTCAACACCAAATTGAGAGGAACATTTGACCTCGCCGTCAGGCATCTGTTAAACAAACAGGCATCAAAACCCAAAGCGGCTCAACCGAAAGTTGAGAAGAACATCTAACCTCGCCGTCAGGTATCTGTTAAACAAAGAGGCATTTAACCCAAAAGCCGGCTCAACATGAAGTTGAGAGGAATATCTTACCTCGCCGTGAAGCATCTTTTAAACAAGCAGGCATCAAACCCGAAGGGTGGCTCAACCAGACGTTGATAAGAACATCAGACCTTGCCATCAGGCATATATTATACAAACAGGCATCGAACCCGAAGGCCGGCTCAACCCGAAGTTGAGAATAACATGTGACCTCGCTGTCAGGTGTCTGTTAAACAAACAGGCATCAAACCCGAAGGCCGGCTCAACCTGAAGTTTAGAAGAACATCTGACCTCGCCGTTAGGTATCTGTTAAACAAACAGGCATTGAACCCGAAGGCCGACTCAACACGAAGTTGAGAGGAACATCTTACCTCGCCGTGAGGCATCTGTTAAACAAGCAGGCATCGAACCCGAAGGGCGGCTCAACCAGAAGTTGATAAGAACATCAGACCTTGTCGTCAGGCATCTATTAAACAAACAGGCCTCGAACCCGAAGGCCGGCTCAACACCAAGTTGAGAGGAACATTTGACCTTGCTGTCAGGCATCTGTTAAACAAACAGGCATCGAAACTGAAGGCGGCTCAACAGGATGTTGAGAAGAACATTTGACCTCGCCTTCAGGTATCTGTTAAACAAACAGGCATCGAACTCAAAGTCCAGCTCAACCCGAAGTTGAGAAAAACATCTAACCTCGCTGTCAGGCATCTGTTAAACAAACAGGCATCGAACCCGAAGACCGGCTCAACCTGAAGTTGAGAAGAATATTTGACCACGCCGTTAGGTATCTGTTAGACAACAGACATTAAACCCGAAGGCCGGCTCAACACGAACTTGAGAGGAACATCTGACCTCGCCGTGAGGCATCTGTTAAACAAACAGGCCTCGAACCCGAAGGCCAGCTCAACCTGAAGTTGAGAAGAACATCTGACCTCACCGTCAGGTATCTGTTAAACAAACAGGCATCGAACCCAAAGGCCGGCTCAACCGGAACTTGAGAAGAACATCTGACCTTGCCGTCAGGTATCTGTTAAACACACAGGCATTGAACCCGAAGGCCGGCTCAACCCGAAGTTGAGAAGAACATCTGACCTCGCTGTCAGGCATCAGTTAAACAAACAGGCATCGAACCCGAAGGCCGGCTCAACCTGAATTTGAGAAGAACATCTGACCTCGCTGTCAGGCATCTGTTAAACAAACAGGCATCGAACCCGAAGGCCGGCTCAACCTGAAGTTGAGAAGAACATCTGACCTCACCGTCAGGTATCTGTTAAACAAAAATACATTGAACCAAAAGGCCGGCTCAACAAGAAGTTGAGAGGAACATCTGACCTCGCCGTGAGGCATCTGTTAAACAAGCAGGCATCGAACCCAAAGGGCGGCTCAACCAGAAGTTGATAAGAACATTAGACCTTGCCGTCAGACATCTATTAAACAAACATGCATCGAACCTGAAGGTCGGCTCAACACCAAATTGAGAGGAACATTTGACCTCGCCGTCAGGCATCTGTTAAACAAACAGGCATCAAAACCCAAAGCGGCTCAACCGGAAGTTGAGAAGAACATCTAACCTCGCCGTCAGGTATCTGTTAAGCAAAGAGGCATTTAACCCAAAAGCCGGCTCAACACAAAGTTGAGAGGAATATCTGACCTCGCCGTGAAGCATCTTTTAAACAAGCAGGCATCAAACCCAAAGGGCGGCTCAACCAGACGTTGATAAGAACATCAGACCTTGCCGTCAGGCATATATTATACAAACAGGCAACGAACCTGAAGGCCGGCTCAACCCGAAGTTGAGAATAACATGTGACCTCGCTGTCAGGTGTCTGTTAAACAGACATGCATTGAACCCGAAGGCCGGCTCAACCTGAAGTTGAGAAGAACATCTGATCTCGTCGTTAGGTATCTGTTAAACAAACAGGCATTGAACCCGAAGGCCGGATCAACACGAAGTTGAGAGGAACATCTTACCTCGCCGTGAGGCATCTGTTAAACAAGCAGGCATCGAACCCGAAGGGCGGCTCAACCAGAAGTTGATAAGAACATCATACCTTGCCGTCAGGCATCTATTAAACAAACAGGCCTCGAACCCGAAGGCCGGCTCAACACCAAGTTGAGAGGAACATTTGACCTTGCTGTCAGGCATCTGTTAAACAAACAGGCATCGAAACTGAAGGCGGCTCAACAAGAAGTTGAGAAGAACATCTGACCTCGCCGTCAGGTATCTGTTAAACAAACAGGCATCGAACTCAAAGTCCAGCTCAACCCGAAGTTGAGAAGAACATCTAACCTCGCTGTCAGGCATCTGTTAAACAAACAGGCATCGAACCCGATGACCGGCTCAACCTGAAGTTGAGAAGAACATTTGACCACGCCGTTAGGTATCTGTTAAACCCGAAGGCCGGCTCAACACGAAGTTGAGAGGAACATCTGACCACGCCGTGAGGCATCTGTTAAACAAACAGGCCTCGAACCCGAAGGCCAGCTCAACCTGAAGTTGAGAAGAACATCTGACCTCACCGTCTGGTATCTGTTAAACAAACAGGCATTGAACCCGAAGGCCGGCTCAATACGAAGTTGAGAGGAACATATGACCTCTCCATGAGGCATCTGTTAAACAAGAAGGCATCGAACCCAAAGGCCGGCTCAACCGGAACTTGAGAAGAACATCTGACCTTGCCGTCAGGTATCTGTTAAACACACAGGCATTGAACCCGAAGGACGGCTCAACCCGAAGTTGAGAAGAAGATCTGACCTCGCTGTCAGGCATCTGTTAAACAAACAGGCATCGAACCCGAAGGCCGGCTCAACCTGAATTTGAGAAGAACATCTGACCTCGCTGTCAGGAATCTGTTAAACAAACAGGCATCGAACCCGAAGGCCGGCTCAACCTGAAGTTGAGAAGAACATCTGACCTCACCGTCAGGTATCTGTTAAACAAAAATATATTGAACCCAAAGGCCGGGTCAACAAGAAGTTGAGAGGAACATCTGACCTCGCCGTGAGGCATCTGTTAAACAAACAGGCATCGAACCCGAAAGGCGGCTCAACCAGAAGTTGATAAGAACATTAGACCTTGCCGTCAGGCATCTATTAAACAAACAGGCATCGAACCTGAAGGTCGGCTTAACACCAAGTTGAGAGGAACATTTGACCTCGCCGTCAGGCATCTGTTAAACAAACAGACATCGAAACTGAAAGCAGCCCAACCGGAAGTTGAGAAGAACATCTAACCTCGCCGTCAGGTATCTGTTAAACAAACAGGCATCGAACCTGAAGGCCGGCTCAACCAGAAGTTGAGAAGAACATGTGACCTTGCTATCAGGCATCTGTTAAACAAGCAGGCATCGAACCCGAAGGCCGGCTCAAACTGAAGTTGAGAAGAAGATCTGACCACGCCGTCAGGTATCTGTTAAATAAACAGACATTAAACCCGAAGGCCGGCTCAACACGAAGTTTAGAAGAACATCTGACCTCACTGTGAGGCATCTGTTAAACAAACAGGCATTGATCCCGAAGGGCCGCTCAACCAGAAGTTGATAAGAACATTAGACCTTGCCGTCAGGCATCTATTAAACAAACAGGCATCGAACCCGAAGGACGGTTCAACACCAAGTTGAGAGGAACATTTGACCTTGCCGTCAGGCATCTGTTAAACAAACAAACATTGAAACCGAAAGCGGCTCAACCAGAAGTTGAAAAAAACATCTAACCTCGCTGTCAGGTATCTGTTAAACAAACGGGCATCGAACCCGAAGGCCGGCTCAACCAGAAGTTGAGAAGAACATGTGACCTCGTTGTCAGGCATCTGTTAAACAAACAGGCATCGAACCCAAAGGCCAGCTCCACCTGTAGTTGAGAAGAACATCTGACCTCGCCGTCAGGTATCTGTTAAACAAACAGGAATTGAACCCGATGGCCGGCTCAACACGAAGTTTAGAGGAACATCTGACTTCGCCGTGAGGCTTCTTTTAAACAAGCAGGCATCAAACCCGAAGGGCGGCTCAACCAGACGTTGATAAGAACATCAGACCTTGCCGTCAGGCATGTATTAAACAAACCGGCGTCGAACCCGAAGGCTGGCTCAACACCAAGTTGAAAGGAACATTTGACCTCGCCGTCAGGCATCTGTTAAACAAACAGGCATCGAACCTTAAGGCCGACCAACCTGAAGTTGAGAAGAACATGTGACCTCGCTTTCAGGTATCTGTTAAACAAACAGGCATCGAACCCGAAGGCCGGCTCAACCTGAAGTTGAGAAGAACATCTGACCTCACCTCAGGTATTTGTTAAACAAACAGGCATTGAACCCGAAGGCCGGCTCAACACGAAGTTGAGAGGAACATATGACCTCGCCGTGAGGCATCTGTTAAACAAGCAGGCATCGAACCCGAAGGCCGGCTCAACCGGAACTTGAGAAGCACATCTGACCTTGCCGTCAGGTATCTGTTAAACAAGCAGGCATCGAACCTGAAGGCCGGCTCAACCCGAAGTTGAGAAGAACATCTGACCTCGCTTTCAGGCATCTGTTAAACAAATAGGCATCGAACCTGAAGGTCGGCTCATCCTGAAGTTGAGAAGAACATCTGACCTCGCCGTCAGGTATCTGTTAAACAAAAATACATTGAACCCGAATGCCGGCTCAACACGAAGTTGAGAGGAACATCTGACCTCGCCGTGAGGCATCTGTTAAACAAACAGGCATCGAACCCGAAAGGCGGCTCAACCAGAAGTTGATAAGAACATTAGACCTTGCCGTCAAGCGTCTATTAAACAAAGAGGCATCGAACCTGAAGGCCGGCTCAACACCAAGTTGAGATGAACATTTGACCTCGCCGTCAGGTATCTGTTAAACAAACAGGCATGGAAACCGAAAGCGGCTCAACCGGAAGTTGAGAAGAACATCTAACCTCGCCCTCAGGTATTTGTTAAACAAACAGGCATCGAACCTGAAGGCCGGCTCAACCAGAAGTTGAGAAGAACATGTGACCTCGCTATCAGGCATCTGTTAAACAAACAGGCATCGAACCCGAAGGCCGGCTCAAACTGAAGTTGAGAAGAAGATCTGACCACGCCGTCAGGTATCTGTTAAACAAACAGACATTAAACCCGAAGGCCGGCTCAACACGAAGTTTAGAGGAACATCTGACCTCACTGTGAGGGATTTGTTAAACAAACGGGCATTGATCCCGAAGGGCCGCTCAACCAGAAGTTGATAAGAACATTAGACCTTGTCGTCAGGCATCTATTAAACAAACAGGCATCGAACCCGAAGGACGGTTCAACACCAAGTTGAGAGGAACATTTGACCTTGCCGTCAGGCATCTGTTAAACAAACAAACATCGAAACCGAAAGCGGCTCAACCAGAAGTTGAAAAGAACATCTAACCTCGCTGTCAGGAATCCGTTAAACAAACGGGCATCGAACCCGAAGGCCGCCTCAACCAGAAGTTGAGAAGAACATGTGACCTCGTTGTCAGGCATCTGTTAAACAAACAGGCATCGAACCCAAAGGCCGGCTCCACCTGTAGTTGAGAAGAACATCTGACCTCGCCGTCAGGTATCTGTTAAACAAACAGGAATTGAACCCGATGGCCGGCTCAACACGAAGTTTAGAGGAACATATGCCTTCGCCGTGAGGCTTCTTTTAAACAAGCAGGCATCAAACCCGAAGGGCGGCTCAACCAGACGTTGATAAGAACATCAGACCTTGCCGTCAGGCATCTATTAAACAAACAGGCATCGAACCCGAAGGCCGGCTCAACACAAAGTTGACAGGAACATTTGACCTCGCCGTCAGGCATCTGTTAAACAAACAGGCATCGAAACTGAAGGCGGCTCAACAGGAAGTTTAGAAGAACATCTGACCTCGCTGTCAGGTATCTGTTAAACAAAGAGGCATCGAACTCGAAGGCCGGCTCAACCTGAAGTTGAGAAGAACATCTGACCACGCCGTTAGGTATCTGTTAAACAAACAGACATTAAACCCGAAGGCCGTCTCAACACGAAGTTGAGAGGAACATCTGACCTCGCCGTGAGGCATCTGTTAAACAAACAGGCATCGATCCCGAAGGGCGGCTCAACCAGAAGTGGATAAGAACATTAGACCTTTCCGTCAGGCATCTATTAAACAAATAGGCATCGAACACGAAGGACTGCTCAACACCAAGTTGAGAGGAACATTTGACCTTGTCGTCAGGCATCTGTTAAACCAACAAGCATCGAAACCGAAAGCGGCTCAACCGGAAGTTGAGATGAATATCTAACCTTTCCGTCAGGTATCTGTTAATTAAACAGGCATCGAACCCGAAGGCCGGCTCAACCAGAAGTTGAGAAAAACATGTGACCTCGCTGTCAGGCATCTGTTAAACAAACAAGCATCGAACCCAAAGGCCGGCTCAACCTGTAGTTGAGAAGAATATATGACCTCGCCGTCAGGTATCCATTAAACAAACAGGAATTGAACCCGAAGGCCGGCTCAATACGAAGTTTAGAGGAACATCTGACTTCGCCGTGAGGCATCTTTTAAACAAGCAGGCATCGAACCCAAAGGGCGGCTCAACCAGACGTTGATAAGAACATCAGACCTTGTCGTCAGGCATGTATTAAACAAACCGGCGTCGAACCCGAAGGCCGGCTCAACACCAAGTTGAAAGGAACATTTGACCTCGCCGTCAGGCATCTGTTAAACAAACAGGCATCGAACCCAAAGGCCGACCAACCCGAAGTTGAGAAGAACATGTGGCCTCGCTGTCAGGTATCTGTTAAACAAACAGGCATCGAACCCGAAGGGCGGCTCAACCTGAAGTTGAAAAGAATATCAGACTTTGTCGTCGGGCATCTATTAAACAAACAGGCATCGAACCCAAAGGCAGGCTTAACACCAAGTTGAGAGGAACATTTGACCTCGCCGTCAGGCATCTGTTAAACAAACAGGCATCGAACCCGAAGGCCGGCTCAACCCGAAGTTGAGAAGAACATGTGACCTCGCTGATAGGTATCTGTTAAAAAAACAAGCATCGAACCCGAAGGCCGGCTCAACCTGAAGTTGAGAAGAACATATGACCTCGCATTTAGGAATTTGTTAAACAAATACGCATTGAACCCGAAGGCCGGCTCAACACGAAGTTGAGAGGAATATCTGACCTCGCTGTGAGGCATCTATTAAACAAGCAGGCATTGAACCCGATGGGTGGCTCAACCAGAAGTTGATAAGAACATCAGACCTTGCCGTCAGGCATCTATTAAATAAAAGGGCCTCAAACCCGAAGACCGGCTCAACACCAAGTTGAGAGGAACATTTGGCCTCCCCGTCAGGCATCTGTTAAACAAACAGGCATCAAAACTGAAGGCGACTTAACAGGAAGTTGAGAAGAACATCTGACCTTGCCGTCAGGTGTCTGTTAAACAAACAGGCATCGAACCCGAAGGCCGTCTCAACTCGAAGTTGAGAAGAACATCTAACCTAGCTGTCAGGCATCTGTTAAATAAACAGGCATCGAAGCCGATGGCCGGCTCAACCTGAAGTTGAGAAGAACATCTGACCGCGCCGTCAGGTATCTGTTAGACAAATAGACATTAAACCCGAAGGCCGGCTCAACACGAAGTTGAGAGGAACATCTGACCTCGCCGTGAGGCATCTGTTAAACAAACAGGCATCGAACCTGATGGGCGGCTCAACCAGAAGTTGATAAGAACATTAGACCTTGCCGTCAGGCGTCTGTTAAACAAACAGGCATCGAACCCGAAGGCTGGCTCAACACCAAGTTGAGAGGAACATCTGACCTCACCGTCAGGTATCTGGTAAACAAACAGGCATCGAACCCGAAGGCCGACTTAACCCGAAGTTGAGAAGAACATCTGACCTCGTTGTCAGGCATCTGTTAAACAAACAGGCATCGAACCCGAAGGCCGGCTCAACACCAAGTTGAGAAGAACATTTGAGCTCACCGCCAGGCATCTGTTAAACAAACAGGCATCGAAACCGAAGGCGGCTCAACTGGAACTTGAGAAGAACATCTGACCTTGCCGTTAGGTATCTGTTAAACAAACAGGTATCGAACTCGAAGGCCGGCTCAACCTGAAGTTGAGAAGAACATCTGACCTCGCGGTCAGGTATCTGTTAAACAAACAGGCATTGAACCCGAAGGCAAGCTCAACACGAAGTTGAGAGGAACATCTGACCTCGCCGTGAGGCATCTGTTAAACAAGCAGGCATCGAACCCAATGGGCGGCTCAACCAGAAGTTGATAAGAACATCAGACCTTGTCGTCAGGCATCTATTAAACAAACAGGCCTCGAACCCGATGGCCGGCTCAACACCAAGTTGAGAGGAACATTTGACCTCGTCGTCAGGCATCTGTTATACAAATAGGCATCAAAACTGATGGCGCCTCAACAGGAAGTTGAGAAGAACATCTGACCTCGCCGTCAGGTATCTGTTAAACAAACAGGCATCGAACCCGAAGGCCGGCTCAACCTGAAGTTGAGAAGAACATCTAACCTCGCTGTCAGGCATCTGTTAAACAAGCAGGCATCGAACCCGATGGCCGGCTCAACCTGAAGTTGAGAAAAACATCTGACCACGCTGTCAGGTATCTGTTAAACAAATAGACATTAAACCCGAAGGCCGACTCAACACGAAGTTGAGAGGAACATCTGACCTCGCCAAGAGGCTTCTGTTAAACAAGCAGGCATTGAACCCGAAGGGCAGCTCAACCGGAAGTTGAGAAGAACAACTGACC
>CAWUDS030000578.1:0-50949 GCA_963859935.3 Lathyrus sativus | reverse complement strand
CATCTGACCTCGCCGTGAGGCATCTGTTAAACAAGCAGGCATCGAACTCGAAGGCCGGCTAAACCAGAAGTTGATAAGAACATCAGACCTTGCCGCCAGGCATCTATTAAACAAACAGGCATCGAACCCGAAGGCCGGCTCAACACCAAGTTGAGAGGAACATTTGACCTCGCTGTCAAGCATCTGTTAAACAAACAGGCATCGAAACTGAAGGCGGCTCAACAGGAAGTTTAGAAGAACATCCGAACTCGCCGTCAGGTATCTCTTAAATAAAAAGGCATCGAACCCGAAGGCCGGCTCAACCCGAAGTTGAGAAGAACATCTGACCTCGCTGTCAGGCATCTGTTAAACAAACAGGCATTGAACCCGAAAGCTGGCTCAACCTGAAGTTGAGAAGAACATCTGACCTCGCCATCAGGTATCTGTTAAACAAACAGGCATTGAACCCGAAGGCCGGCTCAACACGAAGTTGAGAGGAACATCTGACCTCGCCGTGAGGCATCTGTTAAACAAGCAGGCATCGAACTCGAGGGCCGTCTAAACCAGAAGTTGATAAGAACATCAGACCTTGCCGCCAGGCATCTATTAAACAAACAGGCATCGAACCCGAAGGCCGGCTCAACACCAAGTTGAGAGGAACATTTGACCTCGCTGTCAAGCATCTGTTAAACAAAAAGGCATCGAAACTGAAGGCGGCTCAACAGGAAGTTTAGAAGAACATCTGACCTCGCCGTCAGGTATCTCTTAAATAAAAAGGCATTGAACCCGAAGGCCGGCTCAACCCGAAGTTGAGAAGAACATCTGACCTCGTTGTCAGGCATCTGATAAACAAACAGGCATTGAACCCGAAAGCCGGCTCAACCTGAAGTTGAGAAGAACATCTGACCACGCCGTCAGGTATCTGTTAAACAAACCGACATTAAACCTGAAGACCGGCTCAACACGAAGTTTAGAGGAACATCTGACCTTGCCATGAGGCATCTGTTAAACAAACAGGCATTGAACCCGAAGGCCGGCTCAACACGAAGTTGAGAGGAACATCTGACCTCGCCGTGAGGCATCTGATAAACAAGCAGGCATCGAACCCGAAGGGCGGCTAAACCAGAAGTTGATAAGAACATCAGACCTTGCTGCCATGCATCTATTAAACAAACAGGCATCGAACCCGAAGGCCGGCTCAACACCAAGTTGAGAGGAACATTTGACCTCACCGTCAGGCATCTGTAAAACAAACAGGAATCAAAACTGAAGGCGGCTCAACAGGAATTTGAGAAGAACATCTGACCTCGCCGTCAGGTATCTGGTAAACAAACAGGCATCGAACCCGAAGGCCGGCTTAACCCGAAGTTGAGAAGAACATCTGACCTCGTTGTCAGGCATCTGTTAAGCAAACAGGCATCGAACCCGAAGGCCGGCTCAACCTGAAGTTAAGAAGAACATCTGACCACGCCGTCAGGTATCTGTTAAACAAATAGACATTAAACCCAAAGGCCGACTCAACACAAAGTTGAAAGGAACATCTGACCTCGCCGTGAGGCATCTGTTAAACAAGCAGGCATCGAACTCGAAGGCCGGCTAAACCAGAAGTTGATAAGAACATTTGACCTTGCCGCCAGGCATCTATTAAACAAACAGGCATCGAACCCGAAGGCCGGCTCAACACCAGGTTGAGAGGAACATTTGACCTCGCTGTCAAGCATCTGTTAAACAAACAGGCATCGAAACTGAAGGCGGCTCAACAGGAAGTTTAGAAGAACATCCGAACTCGCCGTCAGGTATCTCTTAAATAAAAAGGCATCGAACTCGAAGGCCGGCTCAACCCGAAGTTGAGAAGAACATCTGACCTCGCTGTCAGGCATCTGTTAAACAAACAGGCATTGAACCCGAAAGCCGGCTCAACCTGAAGTTGAGAAGAACATCTGACCTCGCCGTCAGGTATCTGTTAAACAAACAGGCATTGAACCCAAAGGCCGGCTCAACACGAAGTTGAGAGGAACATCTGACCTCGCCGTGAGGCATCTGTTAAACCAGCAGGCATCGAACTCGAGGGCCGACTAAACCAGAAGTTGATAAGAACATCAGACCTTGCCGCCAGGCATCTATTAAACAAACAGGCATCGAACCCGAAGGCCGGCTAAACACCAAGTTGAGAGGAACATTTGACCTCGCTGTCAAGCATCTGTTAAACAAACAGGCATCGAAACTGAAGGCGGCTCAACAGGAAGTTTAGAAGAACATCCGACCTCGCCGTCAGGTATCTCTTAAATAAAAAGGCATTGAACCCGAAGGCCGGCTCAACCCGAAGTTGAGAAGAACATCTGACCTCGCTGTCAGGTATCTGTTAAACAAACCGACATTAAACCCGAAGACCGGCTCAACACGAAGTTTAGATGAACATCTGACCTTGCCATGAGGCATCTGTTAAACAAACAGGCATTGAACCCGAAGGCCGGCTCAACACGAAGTTGAGAGGAACATCTGACCTCGCCGTGAGGCATCTGATAAACAAGCAGGCATCGAACCCGAAGGGCGGCTAAACCAGAAGTTGATAAGAACATCAGACCTTGCTGTCATGCATCTATTAAACAAACAGGCATCGAACCCGAAGGCCAGCTCAACACCAAGTTGAGAGGAACATTTGACCTCACCGTCAGGCATCTGTAAAACAAACAGGCATCAAAACTGAAGGCGGCTCAACAGGAATTCGAGAAGAACATCTGACCTCGCCGTCAGGTATCTGGTAAACAAACAGGCATCGAACCCGAAGGCCGGCTTAACCCGAAGTTGAGAAGAACATCTGACCTCGTTGTCAGGCATCTGTTAAGCAAACAGGCATCGAACTCGAAGGCCGGCTCAACCTGAAGTTAAGAAGAACATCTGACCACGCCGTCAGGTATCTGTTAAACAATTAGACATTAAACCCAAAGGCCGGCTCAACACAAAGTTGAGAGGAACATCTGACCTCGCCGTGAGGCATCTGTTAAACAAGCAGGCATCGAACTCGAAGGCCGGCTAAACCAGAAGTTGATAAGAACATCAGACCTTGCCGCCAGGCATCTATTAAACAAACAGGCATCGAACCCGAAGGCCGGCTCAACACCAAGTTGAGAGGAACATTTGACCTCGTTGTCAAGCATCTGTTAAACAAACAGGCATCGAAACTGAAGGCGGCTCAACAGGAAGTTTAGAAGAACATCCGAACTCGCCGTCAGGTATCTCTTAAATAAAAAGGCATCGAACCCGAAGGCCGGCTCAACCCGAAGTTGAGAAGAACATCTGACCTCGCTGTCAGGCATCTGTTAAACAAACAGGCATTGAACCCGAAAGCTGTCTAAACCTGAAGTTGAGAAGAACATCTGACCTCGCCGTCAGGTATCTGTTAAACAAACAGGCATTGAACCCGAAGGCCGGCTCAACACGAATTTGAGAGGAACATCTGACCTCGCCGTGAGGCATCTGTTAAACAAGCAGGCATCGAACTCGAGGGCCGGCTAAACCAGAAGTTGATAAGAACATCAGACCTTGCCGCCAGGCATCTATTAAACAAACAGGCATCGAACCCGAAGGCCGGCTCAACACCAAGTTGAGAGGAACATTTGACCTCGCTGTCAAGCATCTGTTAAACAAACAGGCATCGAAACTGAAGGCGGCTCAACAGGAAGTTTAGAAGAACATTCGACCTCGCCGTCAGGTATCTCTTAAATAAAAAGGCATTGAACCCGAAGGCCGGCTCAACCCGAAGTTGAGAAGAACATCTGACCTCGCTGTCAGGCATCTGTTAAACAAACAGGCATTGAACCCGAAAGCCGGCTCAACCTGAAGTTGAGAAGAACATCTGACCACGCCGTCAGGTATCTGTTAAACAAACCGACATTAAACCCGAAGACCGGCTCAACACGAAGTTTAGAGGAACATCTGACCTTGCCATGAGGCATCTGTTAAACAAACAGGCATTGAACCCGAAGGCCGGCTCAACATGAAGTTGAGAGGAACATCTGACCTCGCCGTGAGGCATCTGATAAACAAGCAGGCATCGAACCCGAAGGGCGGCTAAACCAGAATTTGATAAGAACATCAGACCTTGCTGCCATGCATCTATTAAACAAACAGGCATCGAACCCGAAGGCCGGCTCAACACCAAGTTGAGAGGAACATTTGACCTCACCGTCAAGCATCTGTAAAACAAACAGGCATCAAAACTGAAGGCGGCTCAATAGGAATTTGAGAAGAACATCTGACCTCGCCGTCAGGTATCTGGTAAACAAACAGGCATCGAACCCCAAGGCCGGCTTAACCCGAAGTTGAGAAGAACATCTGACCTCGTTGTCAGGCATCTGTTAAGCAAACAGGCATCGAACCCGAAGGCCGGCTCAACCTGAAGTTAAGAAGAACATCTGACCACGCCGTCACGTATCTGTTAAACAAATAGACATTAAACCCAAAGGCCGGCTCAACACGAAGTTGAGAGGAACATCTGACCTCGCCGTGAGGCTTCTGTTAAACGAGCAGGCATCGAACCCGAAGAGCAGCTCAACCGGAAGTTGAGAAGAATAGCTGACCTCGTCGTAAGGTATCTGTTAAACAAACAAGCATTAAACTTGAAGGCCGGCTCAACATGAAGTTGAGAGGAACATCTGACCTCTCCGTGAGGTATCTGTTAAACAAGAAGGCATCGAACCCGAAGGGCGGCTCAACCAGAAGTTGATAAGAACATTAGACCTTGCCGTCAGGCATCTATTAAACAAACAGGCATCTAACCCTAAGGCCGTCTCAACACCAAGTTGAGAGGAACATTTGACCTCGCCGTCAGGCATCTATTAAACAAACAAGCATCGAAACCGAAAGCGGCTCCACCGGAAGTTGAGAAGAACATCTAACTTTGCAGTCAGGCATCTGTTAAAACAACAAGCATCGAACCCGAAGGCCGGCTCAACCAGAAGTTGAGAAGAACATGTGACCTCGCTGTCAGGCATCTGTTAAACAAACAGGCATCGAACCCGAAGGCCGGCTCAACCTGAAGTTGAGAAGAACATCTGACCTCGCCGTCATGTATCTGTTAAACAAGCAGGCATCGAACCCGAATTGCGGCTCAACACGAAGTTGAGAGGTACATCTGACCTCGCCGTGAGGCATCTTTTAAACAAGCAGGCATCGAACCCGAAGGGCGGCTCAACGAGACGTTAATAAGAACATCAGACCTTGCCGTCAGGCAAATATTAAACAAACAGGCGTCGAACCCGAAGGCTGACCCAACACCAAGTTGAGAGGAACATTTGACCTCACCGTCAGGAATCTGTTAAACAAACAGGCATCAAACCCGAAGGTCGGCTCAACCTGAAGTTGAGAAGAACATGTGACCTTACTGTCAGGTATCTGTTAAACAAACAGGCATCGAACCCGAAGGCCGGCTCAACCTGAAGTTGAGAAGAACATCTGACTTCGCCGTCAGGTATCTGTTAAACAAACAGGCATTAAACCCGAAGGCCGGCTCAACACGAAGTTGAGAGGAACACTTGACCTCGCCGTGAGGCATCTTTTAAACAAGCAGGCATCGAACCCGAAGGGCGGCTCAACCAGACGTTGATAAGAACATCAGACCTTGTCGTCGTGCATATATTAAACAAACAGGCGTCAAACCCGAAGGCCGGCTCAACACCAAGTTTAGAGGAACATTTGACCTCGCCGTCAGGCATCTGTTAAACAAACAAGCATCGAACCCGAAGGCCGTCTCAACCCGAAGTTGAGAAAAACATGTGACCTTGCTGTCAATTATCTGTTAAACAAACAGGCATCGTACCCGAAGACCGGCTCAACCTGAAGTTGAGAAGAACATCTGACGTCGCCGTCAGGTATTTGTTAAACAAACAGGCATTGAACCCGAAGGCCGGGTCAACACGAAGTTGAGAGGAACATCTGACCTCGCCGTGAGGCATCTGTTAAACAAGCAGGCATCGAACCCGAAGGCCGGCTAAACCAGAAGTTGATAAGAACATCAGACCTTGCCGCCAGGCATCTATTAAACAAAGAGGCATCGAACCCGAAGGCCGGCTCAACACCAAGTTGAGAGGAACATTTGACCTCGCCGTGAGGCTTCTGTTAAACAAGCAGGCATCGAACCCGAAGAGCAGCTCAACCGGAAGTTGAGAAGAACAGCTGACCTCGTCGTAAGGTATCTGTTAAACAAACAGGCATTAAACTTGAAGGCCTGCTCAACACGAAGTTGAGGGGAACATCTGACCTCGCCGTGAGGTATCTTTTAAACAAGAAGGCATTGAACCCGAAGGGCGGCTCAACCAGAAGTTGATAAGAACATTAGACCTTGCCGTCAGGCATCTATTAAACAAACAGGCATCGTACCCTAAGGCTGTCTCAACACCAAGTTGAGAGGAACATTTGACCTCGCCGTCAGGCATCTATTAAACAAACAAGCATCGAAACCGAAAGCGGCTCCACCGGAAGTTGAGAAGAACATCTAACCTTGCATTCAGGCATCTGTTAAAACAACAGGCATCGAACCCGAAGGCCGGCTCAACCAGAAGTTAAGAAGAACATGTGACCTCGCTGTCAGGCATCTGTTAAATAAACAGGCATCGAACCCGAAGGCCGGCTCAACCTGAAGTTGAGAAGAACATCTGACCTCGCCGTCAGGTATCTGTTAAACATGCAGGCATCAAACCCGAAGTGCGGCTCAACACAAAGTTGAGAGGTACATTTGACCTCGCCGTGAGGCATCTTTTAAACAAGCAGGCCTCGAACCCGAAGGGCGGCTCAACGAGACGTTAATAAGAACATCAGACCTTGCCGTCAGGCAAATATTAAACAAACAGGCGTCGAACCCGAAGGCCAACTCAACACCAAGTTGAGAGGAACATTTGACCTCACAGTCAGGAATCTGTTAAACAAACAGGCATCAAACCCGAAGCCCGGCTCAACCTGAAGTTGAGAAGAACATGTGACCTTGCTGTCAGGTATCTGTTAAACAAACAGGCATCGAACCCGAAGGTCGGCTCAACCTGAAGTTGAGAAGAACATCTGACCTCGCCGTCAGGTATCTGTTAAACAAACAGGCCTTAAACCCGAAGGCCGGCTCAACACGAAGTTGAGAGGAACACTTGACCTCGCCGTGAGGCATCTTTTAAACAAGCAGGCATCGAACGCGAAGGGCGGCTCAACCAGACGTTGATAAGAACATCAGACCTTGCCGCCATGCATCTATTAAACAAACAGGTATCGAACCCGAAGGCCGGCTCAACACCAAGTTGAGAGGAACATTTGACCTCACCGTCAGGCATCTGTAAAACAAATAGGCATCAAAACTGAAGGCGGCTCAACAGGAATTTGAGAAGAACGTCTGACCTCGCCGTCAGGTATCTGGTAAACAAACAGGCATCGAACCCGAAGGCCGGCTTAACCCAAAGATGAGAAGAACATCTGACCTCGTTTTCAGGCATCTGTTAAGCAAACAGGCATCGAACCCGAAGGCCGACTCAACACCAAGTTGAGAGGAACATTTGACCTCACCGTCAGGAATCTGTTAAACAAACAGGCATCAAACCCGATGGTCGGCTCAACCTGAAGTTGAGAAGAACATGTGACCTTACTGTCAGGTATCTGTTAAACAAACAGGCATCGAACCCGAAGGCCGGCTCAACCTGAAGTTGAGAAGAACATCTGACTTCGCCGTCAGGTATCTGTTAAACAAACAGGCATTAAACCCGAAGGCCGACTCAACACGAAGTTGAGAGGAACACTTGACCTCGCCGTGAGGCATCTTTTAAACAAGCAGGCATCGAACCCGAAGGGCGGCTCAACCAGACGTTGATAAGAACATCAGACCTTGTCGTCGTGCATATATTAAACAAACAGGCGTCGAACCCGAAGGCCGGCTCAACACCAAGTTTAGAGGAACATTTGACCTCGCCGTCAGGCATCTGTTAAACAAACAAGCATCGAACCCGAAGGCCGTCTCAACCCGAAGTTGAGAAAAACATGTGACCTTGCTGTCAAGTATCTGTTAAACAAACAGGCATCGTACCCGAAGACCGGCTCAACCTGAAGTTGAGAAGAACATTTGACGTCGCCGTCAGGTATTTGTTAAACAAACAGGCATTGAACCCGAAGGCCGGGTCAACACGAAGTTTAGAGGAACATCTGACCTCGCCGTGAGGCATCTGTTAAACAAGCAGGCATCGAACCCGAAGGCCGGCTAAACCAGAAGTTGATAAGAACATCAGACCTTGCCGCCAGGCATCTATTAAACAAAGAGGCATCGAACCCGAAGGCCGGCTCAACACCAAGTTGAAAGGAACATTTGACCTCGCCGTGAGGCTTCTGTTAAACAAGCAGGCATCGAACCCGAAGAGCAGCTCAACCGGAAGTTGAGAAGAACAACTGACCTCGTCGTAAGGTATCTGTTAAACAAACAGGCATTAAACTTGAAGGCCTGCTCAACACGAAGTTGAGGGGAACATCTGACCTCGCCGTGAGGTATCTGTTAAACAAGAAGGCATCGAACCCGAAGGGCGGCTCAACCAGAAGTTGATAAGAACATTAGACCTTGCCGTCAGGCATCTATTAAACAAACAGGCATCGTACCCTAAGGCCGTCTCAACACCAAGTTGAGAGGAACATTTGACCTCGCCGTCAGGCATCTATTAAACAAACAAGCATCGAAACCGAAAGCGGCTCCACCGGAAGTTGAGAAGAACATCTAACCTTGCAGTCAGGCATCTGTTAAAACAACAGGCATCGAACCCGAAGGCCGGCTCAACCAGAAGTTAAGAAGAACATGTGACCTCGCTGTCAGGCATCTGTTAAACAAACAGGCATTGAACCCGAAGGCCAGCTCAACCTGAAGTTGAGAAGAACATCTGACCTCGCCGTCAGGTATCTGTTAAACATGCAGGCATCAAACCCGAAGTGCGGCTCAACACGAAGTTGAGAGGTACATTTGACCTCGCCGTGAGGCATCTTTTAAACAAGCAGGCCTCGAACCCGAAGGGCGGCTCAACGAGACGTTAATATGAACATCAGACCTTGCCGTCAGGCAAATATTAAACAAACAGGCGTCGAACCCGAAGGCCAACTCAACACCAAGTTGAGAGGAATATTTGACCTCACAGTCAGGAATCTGTTAAACAAACAGGCATCAAACCTGAAGCCCGGCTCAACCTGAAGTTGAGAAGAACATGTGACCTTGCTGTCAGGTATCTGTTAAACAAACAGGCATCGAACCCGAAGGTCGGCTCAACCTGAAGTTGAGAAGAACATCTGACCTCGCCGTCAGGTATCTGTTAAACAAACAGGCATTAAACCCGAAGGCCGGCTCAACACGAAGTTGAGAGGAACACTTGACCTCGCCGTGAGGCATCTTTTAAACAAGCAGGCATCGAACCCTAAGGGCGACTCAACCAGACGTTGATAACAACATCAGACCTTGTCGTCATGCATATATTAAACAAACAGGCGTCGAACCCGAAGGGCGGCTTAACCAGACGTTGATAAGAACATCAGACCTTGCCGCCATGCATCTATTAAACAAACAGGTATCGAACCCGAAGGCCGGCTCAACACCAAGTTGAGAGGAACATTTGACCTCACCGTCAGGCATCTGTAAAACAAATAGGCATCAAAACTGAAGGCGGCTCAACAGGAATTTGAGAAGAACGTCTGACCTCGCCGTCAAGTATCTGGTAAACAAACAGGCATCGAACCCGAAGGCCGGCTTAACCCAAAGTTGAGAAGAACATCTGACCTCGTTTTCAGGCATTTGTTAAGCAAACAGGTATCGAACCCGAAGGCCGGCTCAACCTGAAGTTAAGAAGAACATCTGACTACACCGTCAGGTATCTGTTAAACAAATAGACATTAAACCCAAAGGCCGGCTCAACACGAAGTTGAGAGGAACATCTGACCTCGCCGTGAGGCTTCTGTTAAACAAGCAGGCATCGAACCCGAAGAGCAGCTCAACCGGAAGTTGAGAAGAACAGCTGACCTCGTCGTAAGGTATCTGTTAAACAAACAGGCATTAAACTTGAAGGTCGGCTCAACACGAAGTTGAGGGGAACATCTGACCTCGCCGTGAGGTATCTGTTAAACAAGAAGGCATCGAACCCGAAGGGCGGCTCAACCAGAAGTTGATAAGAACATTAGACCTTGCCGTCAGGCATCTATTAAACAAACAGGCATCGAACCCTAAGGCCGTCTCAACACCAGGTTGAGAGGAACATTTGACCTCGCCGTCAGGCATCTATTAAACAAACAAGTATCGAAACCGAAAGCGGCTCCACCGGAAGTTGAGAAGAACATCTAACCTTTCAGTCAGGCATCTGTTAAAACAACAGGCATCGAACCCGAGGGCCGGCTCAACCAGAAGTTGAGAAGAACATGTGACCTCGCTGTCAGGCATCTGTTAAACAAACAGGCATCGAACCCGAAGGCCGGCTCAACCTGAAGTTGAGAAGAACATCTGACCTCGCCGTCAGGTATCTGTTAAACAAACAGGCATTGAAGCCGAAGGCTGGCTCAACACGAAGTTGAGAGGAACATCTGACCTCGCCGTGAGGCATCTGTTAAACAAGCAGGCATCGAACCCGAAGGCCGGCTAAACCAGAAGTTGATAAGAACATCAGACCTTGCCGCCAGGCATCTATTAAACAAACAGGCATCGAACCCGAAGGCCGGCTCAATACCAAGTTGAGAGGAACATTTGACCTCGCTGTCAGGCATCTGTTAAACAAACAAGTATCGAAACTGAAGGAGGCACAATAGGAAGTTGAGAAGAACATCCGACCTCGCCGTCAGGTATCTGTTAAACAAACAGGCATCGAACTCGAAGGCCGGCTCAACCCGAAGTTGAGAAGAACATCTGACCTCGCGTTCAGGCATCTGTTAAACAAACAGGCATTGAACCCGAAAGTCGGCTCAAGCTGAAATTGAGAAGAATATCTGACCACGCCGTCAGGTATCTGTTAAACAAACAGACATTAAACCCGAAGACTGGCTCAACACGAAGTTTAGAGGAACATCTGACCTCGCCATGAGGCATCTGTTAAACAAGCAGACATCGAACCCGAAGGGCGGCTCAACCGGAAGTTGAGAAGAACAGCTGACCTCGTTGTAAGGTATCTGTTACACAAACAGGCATCAAACCCGAAGGGCGGCTCAACCAGATGTTGATAAGAACATCAGACCTTGTTGTCATGCATATATTAAACAAACAGGCGTCGAACCCGAAGGCCAGCTCAACACCAAGTTGAGAGGAACATTTGACCTCACCGTCAGGCATCTGTTAAACAAACAGGCATCGAACCCGAAGGCCGGCTCAACCCGAAGTTGAGAAGAACATGTGACCTCGCTGTCAGGTATCTGTTAAACAAACATGCATTGAACCCGAAGACCGGCTCAACCTGAAGTTGAGAAGAACATATGACCTCCCCGTCAGGTATCTGTTAAACAAACAGGCATTAAACTTGAAGGTCGGCTCAACACGAAGTTGAGAGGAATATCTGACCTCGCCGTGAGGTATCTGTTAAACAAGAAGGCATCGAACCCGAAGGGCGGCTCAACCAGAAGTTGATAAGAACATTAGACCTTGCCGTCAGGCATCTATTAAACAAACGGGCATCGAACCCTAAGGCCGTCTCAACACCAAGTTGAGAGGAACATTTGACCTCGCCGTCAGGCATCTGTTAAACAAACAGGCATCGAAACCGAAAGCGGCTCCACTGGAAGTTGAGAAGAACATCTAACCTTGCAGTCAGGCATCTGTTAAAACAACAGGCATCGAACCCGAAGGCCGGCTCAACCAGAAGTTGAGAAGAACATGTGACCTCGCTGTCAGGCATCTACTAAACAAACAGGCATCGAACCCGAAGGCCAGCTCAACCTGAAGTTGAGAGTAAGACTTGACCTCGCCGTGAGGCATCTTTTAAACAAGCAAGCATCTAACCCGAAGGGCGGCTCAACCAGATGTTGATAAGAACATCAGACCTTGTCGTCATGCATATACTAAACAAACAGGCGTCGAACCCGAAGGCCAGCTCAACACCAAGTTGAGAGGAACATTTGACCTCGCCGTCAGGCATCTGTTAAACAAACAGACATCGAACCCGAAGGCCGGCTCAACCCGAAGTTGAGAAGAACATGTGACCTCGCTGTCAGGTATCTGTAAAACAAACAGGCATCGAACCCAAAGACCGGCTCAACCTGAAATGGAGAAGAACATCTGACCTCTCCGTCAGGTATCTGTTAAACAAACAGGCATTGAAGCCGAAGGCTGGCTCAACACGAAGTTGAGAGGAACATCTGACCTCGCCGTGAGGCATCTGTTAAACAAGCAGGCATCGAAACCGAAGGCCGGCTAAACCAGAAGTTTATAAGAACATCAGACCTTGCCTCCAGGCATCTATTAAACAAACAGGCATCGAACGCGAAGGCCGGCTCAACACCAAGTTTAGAGGAACATTTGACCTCGCTGTCAGGCATCTGTTAAACAAACAAATATCGAAACTGAAGGCGGCTCAACAGGAAGTTGAGAAGAACATCCGACCTCGCCGTCAGGTATCTGTTAAAAAAACAGGCATCCAACCCGAAGGCCGGCTCAACCCAAAGTTGAGAAGAACATCTGACCTCGCTGTCAGGCATCTGTTAAACAAACAGGCATTGAACCCGAAAGCCGGCTTAACCTGAAGTTGAGAAGAATATTTGACCACGCCGTCAGGTATCTTTTAAATAAATAGACATTAAACCCGATGACCGGCTCAACAGGAAGTTTAGAGGAACATCTCACCTCGCCATGAGGCATCTGTTAAACAAGCAGGCATCGAACCCGAAGGGCGGCTCAACCGGAAGTTGAGAAGAACAGCTGACCTCGTTGTAAGGTATCTGTTAAACAAACAGGCATCGAACCCGAAGGGCGGTTCAACCAGAAGTTGATAAGAACATTATACCTTGCGTCAGGCATCTGTTAAACAAACAGGCATCGAACTCGAAGGCCGGCTCAACACCAAGTTGAGAGGAACATTTGACCTCGCCGTCAGGCATCTGTTAAACAAATAGGCATAGAAACCAAAAGTGACTCCTCCGGAAGTTGAGAAGAACATCTAACCTTGCAGTCAGGCATCTGTTAAAACAACAGGCATCGAACCCGAAGGCCGGCTCAACCAGAAGTTGAGAAGAACATCTGACCTCGCTGTTAGGCATCTGTTAAACAAATAGGCATCGAACCCGAAGGCCGGCTCAACATGAAGTTGAGAAGAACATCTGACCTCGCTGTCAGGTATCTGTTAAACAAGCAGGCATCGAACCCGAAGGGCGGATCAACACGAAGTTGAGAGGAACATCTGACCTCGCCGTGAGGTATCTTTTAAACAAGCAGGCATCGAACCCGAAGGGCGGCTCAACCAGACGTTGATAAGAACATCAGACCTTGCCGTCAGGCATATATTAAACAAACAGGCGTCGAACCCGAAGGCCGGCTCAACACCAAGTTGAGAGGAACATTTGACCTCACCGTCAGGCATCTGTTAAACAAACAGGCACGAACCCGAAGGCCGGCTTAACCCGAAGTTAAGAAGAACATGTGACCTCGCTGTCCAGTATCTGTTAAAGAAACAGGCATCGAACCCGAAGGCCGGCTTAACCCGAAGTTGAGAAGAACATGTGACCTCGCTGTCAGGTATCTGTTAAACAAACAGGCATCGAACTCGAAGACCGGCTCAACCTGAAGTTGAGAAGAACATCTGACCTCGCCGTCAGGTATCTGTTAAAAAAACAGGCATTGAAGCCGAAGGCTGGCTCAACACGAAGTTGAGAGGAAAATCTGACCTCGCCGTGAGGCATCAGTTAAACAAGCAGGCATCGAACCCGAAGGCCGGCTAAACCAGAAGTTGATAAGAACATCAGACCTTGCCGCCAGGCATCTATTAAACAAACAGGCATCGAACCTGAAGGCCGGCTCAACACCAAGTTGAGAGGCACATTTGACCTCGCTGTTAGGCATCTGTTGAACAAACCAGTATCGAAAATGAAGGCGGCTCAACAGGAAGTTGAGAAGAACATTCGACCTCGCCGTCAGGTATCTGTTAAACAAACAGGCATCCAACCCGAAGGCCGGCTCAACCCGAAGTTGAGAAGAACATCTGACCTCGCTGTCAGGCATCTGTTAAACAAACAGGCATTGAACCCGAAAGTCGGCTCAACCTGAAGTTAAGAAGAACATCTGACCACGCCGTCAGGTATCTGTTAAACAAACAGACATTAAACCCGAAGACCGGCTCAACACGAAGTTTAGAGGAACATCTGACCTCGCCATGAGGCATCTGTTAAACAAGCAAGCATCGAACCCGAAGTGCGGCTCAACCGGAAGTTGAGAAGAACAGCTGACCTCGTTGTAAGGTATCTCTTAAATAAACAGGCATCGAACCCGAAGGGCGGCTCAACCAGAAGTTGATAAGAACATTAAACCATGCGTCAGGCATCTGTTAAACAAACATGCATCGAACTCGAAGGCCGGCTCAACACCAAGTTGAGAGGAACATTTGACCTCGCCGTCAGGCATCTGTTAAACACACAGGCATAGAAACCGAAAGTGGCTCCTCCGGATGTTGAGAAGAACATCTAACCTTACAGTCAGGCATCTGTTAAAACAACAGGCATCGAACCCGAAGGCTGGCTCAACCAGAAGTTGAGAAGAACATGTGACCTCACTTGTAGGCATCTGTTAAACAAACAGGCATCGAACCCGAAGGCCGGCTCAACATGAAGTTGAGAAGAACATCTGACCTCGCCGTCAGGTATCTGTTAAACAAGCAGGCATCGAACCCGAAGGGCGGCTCAAAACGAAGTTGAGAGGAACATCTGACCTCGCCGTGAGGTATGTTTTAAACAAGCAGGCATCGAACCCGAAGGGCGCCTCAACCAAACGATGATAAGAACATCAGACCTTGCCGTCAGGCATATATTAAACAAACAGGCGTCGAACCCGAAGGCCGGCTCAACACCAAGTTGAGAGGAACATTTGACCTCGCCGTCAGGCATCTGTTAAACCAACAAGCATCGAACCCGAAGGCCGGCTTAACCCGAAGTTGAGAAGAACATGTGACCTCGCTGTCCGGTATCAGTTAAATAAACAGGCATCGAACCCGAAGGCTGGCTTAGCCCGAAGTTGAGAAAAACATGTGACCTCGCTGTCAGGTATCTGTTAAACAAACAGGCATCGAACCCCAAGACCGGCTCAACCTGAAGTTGAGAAGAACATCTGACCTCGCCGTCAGGTATCTATTAAACAAACAGGCATTCAACCCGAAGTTGAGAGGAACATCTGACCTCGCCGTGAGGCATCTGTTAAACAAGCAGGCATCGAACCCGAAGGTCGGCTAAACCAGAAGTTGATAAGAACATCAGACCTTGCCGCCAGGAATCTATTAAACGAACAGGCATCGAACCCGAAGGTCGGCTCAACACCAAGTTGAGAGGAACATTTGACCTCGCTGTCAGGTATCTGTTAAACAAACAAGTATCGAAACTGAAGGCGGCTCAACAGGAAGTTGAGAAGAACATCCGACCTCGCCGTCAGGTATTTGTTAAACAAACAGGCATCGAACCCGAAGGCCGGCTCAACCCGAAGTTGAGAAGAACATCTGACCTCGCTGTCAGGTATCTGTTAAACAAACAGGCATCGAACTCGAAGACCGGCTCAACCTGAAGTTGAGAAGAACATCTGACCTCGCCGTCAGGTATCTGTTAAACAAACAGACATTAAACCCGAAGACCGGCTCAACACGAAGTTTAGAGGAACATCTAACCTCGCCATGAGGCATCTGTTAAACAAGAAGGCATCGAACCCGAAGGGCGGCTCAACCGGAAGTTGAGAAGAACATCAGACCTTGCCGCCAGGCATCTATTAAACAAACAGGCATCGAACATGAAGGCCGGCTCAACACCAAGTTGAGAGGCACATTTGACCTCGCTGTTAGGCATCTGTTGAACAAACCAGTATCGAAAATGAAGGCGGCTCAACAGGAAGTTGAGAAGAACATTCGACCTCGCCGTCAGGTATCTGTTAAACAAACAGGCATCCAACCCGAAGGCCGGCTCAACCCGAAGTTGAGAAGAACATCTGACCTCGCTGTCAGGCATCTGTTAAACAAACAGGCATTGAACCCGAAAGTCGGCTCAACCTGAAGTTAAGAAGAACATCTGACCACGCCGTCAGGTATCTGTTAAACAAACAGACATTAAACCCGAAGACCGGCTCAACACGAAGTTTAGAGGAACATCTGACCTCGCCATGAGGCATCTGTTAAACAAGCAAGCATCGAACCCGAAGTGCGGCTCAACCGGAAGTTGAGAAGAACAACTGACCTCGTCGTAAGGTATCTCTTAAATAAACAGGCATCGAACCCGAAGGGCGGCTCAACCAGAAGTTGATAAGAACATTAAACCATGCGTCAGGCATCTGTTAAACAAACAGGCATCGAACTCGAAGGCCGGCTCAACACCAAGTTGAGAGGAACATTTGACCTCGCCGTCAGGCATCTGTTAAACACACAGGCATAGAAACCGAAAGTGGCTCCTCCGGATGTTGAGAAGAACATCTAACCTTACAGTCAGGCATCTGTTAAAACAACAGGCATCGAACCCGAAGGCTGGCTTAACCAGAAGTTGAGAAGAACATGTGACCTCACTTATAGGCATCTGTTAAACAAACAGGCATCGAACCCGAAGGCCGGCTCAACATGAAGTTGAGAAGAACATCTGACCTCGCCGTCAGGTATCTGTTAAACAAGCAGGCATCGAACCCGAAGGGCGGCTCAAAACGAAGTTGAGAGGAACATCTGACCTCGCCGTGAGGTATGTTTTAAACAAGCAGGCATCGAACCCGAAGGGCGCCTCAACCAAACGTTGATAAGAACATCAGACCTTGCCGTCAGGCATATATTAAACAAACAGGCGTCGAACCCGAAGGCCGGCTCAACACCAAGTTGAGAGGAACATTTGACCTCGCCGTCAGGCATCTGTTAAACCAACAAGCATCGAACCCGAAGGCCGGCTTAACCCGAAGTTGAGAAGAACATGTGACCTCGCTGTCCGGTATCAGTTAAACAAACAGGCATCGAACCCGAAGGCTGGCTTAGCCCGAAGTTGAGAAAAACATGTGACCTCGCTGTCAGGTATCTGTTAAACAAACAGGCATCGAACCCGAAGACCGGCTCAACCTGAAGTTGAGAAGAACATCTGACCTCGCCGTCAGGTATCTGTTAAACAAACAGGCATTCAACCCGAAGTTGAGAGGAACATCTGACCTCGCCGTGAGGCATCTGTTAAACAAGCAGGCATCGAACCCGAAGGTCGGCTAAACCAGAAGTTGATAAGAACATCAGACCTTGCCGCCAGGCATCTATTAAACGAACAGGCATCGAACCCGAAGGTCGGCTCAACACCAAGTTGAGAGGAACATTTGACCTCGCTGTCAGGTATCTGTTAAACAAACAAGTATCGAAACTGAAGGCGGCTCAACAGGAAGTTGAGAAGAACATCCGACCTCGCCGTCAGGTATTTGTTAAACAAACAGGCATCGAACCCGAAGGCCGGCTCAACCCGAAGTTGAGAAGAACATCTGACCTCGCTGTCAGGTATCTGTTAAACAAACAGGCATCGAACTCGAAGACCGGCTCAACCTGAAGTTGAGAAGAACATCTGACCTCGCCGTCAGGTATCTGTTAAACAAACAGACATTAAACCCGAAGACCGGCTCAACACGAAGTTTAGAGGAACATCTAACCTCGCCATGAGGCATCTGTTAAACAAGAAGGCATCGAACCCGAAGGGCGGCTCAACCGGAAGTTGAGAAGAACATCAGACCTTGCCGCCAGGCATCTATTAAACAAACAGGCATCGAACATGAAGGCCGGCTCAACACCAAGTTGAGAGGCACATTTGACCTCGCTGTTAGGCATCTGTTGAACAAACCAGTATCGAAAATGAAGGCGGCTCAACAGGAAGTTGAGAAGAACATTCGACCTCGCCGTCAGGTATCTGTTAAACAAACAGGCATCCAACCCGAAGGCCGGCTCAACCCGAAGTTGAGAAGAACATCTGACCTCGCTGTCAGGCATCTGTTAAACAAACAGGCATTGAACCCGAAAGTCGGCTCAACCTGAAGTTAAGAAGAACATCTGACCACGCCGTCAGGTATCTGTTAAACAAACAGACATTAAACCCGAAGACCGGCTCAACACGAAGTTTAGAGGAACATCTGACCTCGCCATGAGGCATCTGTTAAACAAGCAAGCATCGAACCCGAAGTGCGGCTCAACCGGAAGTTGAGAAGAACAACTGACCTCGTCGTAAGGTATCTCTTAAATAAACAGGCATCGAACCCGAAGGGCGGCTCAACCAGAAGTTGATAAGAACATTAAACCATGCGTCAGGCATCTGTTAAACAAACAGGCATCGAACTCGAAGGCCGGCTCAACACCAAGTTGAGAGGAACATTTGACCTCGTCGTCAGGCATCTGTTAAACACACAGGCATAGAAACCGAAAGTGGCTCCTCCGGATGTTGAGAAGAACATCTAACCTTACAGTCAGGCATCTGTTAAAACAACAGGCATCGAACCCGAAGGCTGGCTTAACCAGAAGTTGAGAAGAACATGTGACCTCACTTATAGGCATCTGTTAAACAAACAGGCATCGAACCCGAAGGCCGGCTCAACATGAAGTTGAGAAGAACATCTGACCTCGCCGTCAGGTATCTGTTAAACAAGCAGGCATCGAACCCGAAGGGCGGCTCAAAACGAAGTTGAGAGGAACATCTGACCTCGCCGTGAGGTATGTTTTAAACAAGCAGGCATCGAACCCGAAGGGCGCCTCAACCAAACGTTGATAAGAACATCAGACCTTGCCGTCAGGCATATATTAAACAAACAGGCGTCGAACCCGAAGGCCGGCTCAACACCAAGTTGAGAGGAACATTTGACCTCGCCGTCAGGCATCTGTTAAACCAACAAGCATCGAACCCGAAGGCCGGCTTAACCCGAAGTTGAGAAGAACATGTGACCTCGCTGTCCGGTATCAGTTAAACAAACAGGCATCGAACCCGAAGGCTGGCTTAGCCCGAAGTTGAGAAAAACATGTGACCTCGCTGTCATGTATCTGTTAAACAAACAGGCATCGAACCCGAAGACCGGCTCAACCTGAAGTTGAGAAGAACATCTGACCTCGCCGTCAGGTATCTGTTAAACAAACAGGCATTCAACCCGAAGTTGAGAGGAACATCTGACCTCGCCGTGAGGCATCTGTTAAACAAGCAGGCATCGAACCCGAAGGTCGGCTAAACCAGAAGTTGATAAGAACATCAGACCTTGCCGCCAGGCATCTATTAAACGAACAGGCATCGAACCCGAAGGTCGGCTCAACACCAAGTTGAGAGGAACATTTGACCTCGCTGTCAGGTATCTGTTAAACAAACAAGTATCGAAACTGAAGGCGGCTCAACAGGAAGTTGAGAAGAACATCCGACCTCGCCGTCAGGTATTTGTTAAACAAACAGGCATCGAACCCGAAGGCCGGCTCAACCCGAAGTTGAGAAGAACATCTGACCTCGCTGTCAGGCATCTGTTAAACAAACAGGCATTGAACCCGAAAGTCGGTTCAACCTGAAGTTGAGAAGAACATCTGACCACGCCGTCAGGTATCTGTTAAACAAACAGACATTAAACCCGAAGACCGACTCAACATGAAGTTTAGAGGACCATCTAACCTCTCCATGAGGAATCTGTTAAACAAGAAGGCATCGAACCCGAAGGGCGGCTCAACCGGAAGTTGAGAAGAATAGCTGACCTCGTTGTAAGGTATCTCTTAAATAAACAGGCATCGAACCCGAAGGGCGGCTCAACCAGAAGTTGATAAGAACATTAAACCATGCGTCAGGCATCTGTTAAACAAACAGGCATCGAACTCGAAGGCCGGCTCATCACCAAGTTGAGAGGAACATTTGACCTCGCCGTCAGGCATCTGTTAAACACACAGGCATAGAAACCGAAAGTGGCTCCTCCGGATGTTGAGAAGAACATCTAACCTTACAGTCAGGCATCTGTTAAAACAACAGGCATCGAACCCGAAGGCTGGCTCAACCAGAAGTTGAGAAGAACATGTGACCTCACTTGTAGGCATCTGTTAAACAAACAGGCATCGAACCCGAAGGCCGGCTCAACATGAAGTTGAGAAGAACATATGACCTCGCCGTTAGGTATCTGTTAAACAAGCAGGCATCGAACCCGAAGGGCGGCTCAAAACGAAGTTGAGAGGAACATCTGACCTCGCGGTGAGGTATCTTTTAAACAAGCAGGCATCGAACCCGAAGGGCGCCTCAACCAAACATTGATAAGAACATCAAACCTTGCCGTCAGGCATATATTAAACAAACAGGCGTCGAACCCGAAGGCCGGCTCAACACCAAGTTGAGAGGAACATTTGACCTCGCCGTCAGGCATCTGTTAAACCAAGAAGCATCGAACCCGAAGGCCGGCTTAACCCGAAGTTGAGAAGAACATGTGACCTCGCTGTCCGGTATCAGTTAAACAAACAGGCATCGAACCCGAAGGCTGGCTTAACCCGAAGTTGAGAAGAACATGTGACCTCGCTGTCAGGTATCTGTTAAACAAACAGGCATCGAACCCGAAGACCGGCTCAACCTGAAGTTGAGAAGAACATCTGACCTCACCGTCAAGTATCTGTTAAACAAACAGGCATTCAACCCAAAGTTGAGAGGAACATCTGACCTCGCCGTGAGGCACTTGTTAAACAAGCAGGCATCGAACCCGAAGGTCGGCTAAACCAGAAGTTGATAAGAACATCAGACCTTGCCGCCAGGCATCTATTAAACAAACAGGCATCGAACCCGATGGTCGGCTCAACACCAAGTTGAGAGGAACATTTGACCTCGCTGTCAGGTATCTGTTTAACAAACAAGTATCGAAACTGAAGGCGGCTCAACAGGAAGTTGAGAAGAACATCCGACCTCGCCGTCAGGTATTTGTTAAACAAACAGGCATCGAACCCGAAGGCCGGCTCAACCCGAAGTTGAGAAGAACATCTGACCTCGCTGTCAGGCATCTGTTAAACAAACAGGCATTGAACCCGAAAGCCGGTTCAACCTGAAGTTGAGAAGAACATCTGACCACGCCGTCAGGTATCTGTTAAACAAACAGACATTAAACCCGAAGACCGGCTCAACATGAAGTTTAGAGGAACATCTAACCTCTCCATGAGGCATCTGTTAAACAAGCAGGCATCGAACCCGAAGGGCGGCTCAACCGGAAGTTGAGAAGAACAGCTGACCTCGTTGTAAGGTATCTGTTAAACAAAAAGGCATCGAACCCAAAGGGCGGCTCAACCTGAAGTTGATAAGAACATTAAACCTTGCGTCAGGCATCTGTTAAACAAACAGGCATCGAACTCGAAGGCCGGCTCAACACCAAGTTGAGAGGAACATTTGACCTCGCCGTCAGGCATCTGTTAAACAAACAGGCATAGAAACGGAAAGTGGCTCCTCCGGAAGTTGAGAAGAACATCTAACCTTGCAGTCAGGCTTCTGTTAAACAAGCAGGCATCGAACCCGAAGGGCGGCTCAACACGAAGTTGAGAGGAACATCTGACCTCGCCGTGAGGTATCTTTTAAACAAGCAGGCATCGAACCCGAAGGGCGGCTCAACCAGACGTTGATAAGAACATCGGACCTTGCCGTCAGGCATATATTAAACAAACAGACGTCGAACCCGAAGGCCGGCTCAACACCAAGTTGAGAGGAACATTTGACCTTGCCGTCAGGCATCTGTTAAACAAACAGGCATCGAACCCGAAGGCCGGCTTAACCCGAATTTGAGAAGAACATGTGACCTTGCTGTCCGGTATCTGTTAAACTAACAGGCATCGAACCCGAAGGCCGGCTCAACCTGAAGTTGAGAAGAACATCTGACCTCGCCGTCAGGTATCTGTTAAACAAACAGGCATTGAACCCGAAGGCCAGCTCAACTCGAAGTTGAAAGGAACATCTGACCTCGCCGTGAGGCATCTGTTAAACAAGCAGGCACAGAATCCGAAGGGCGGCTCAACCAGAAGTTGATAAAAACATCAGACCTTGCAGTCAGGCATCTAGTAAACAAACAGGCATCGAACCCAAAGGTCGGCTCAACACCAAGTTGAGATGAACATTTGTCCTCGCCGTCAGGTATCTATTAAAGAAACAGACATTGAACCTGAAGGCCAGCTCAACACGAAGTTGAGAGGAACATCTGACCTCGCCGTGATGCATCTGTTAAACAAGCAGGCATCAAACCCGAAGGGCGGCTCAACTAGATGTGGATAAGAACATTAGACCTTGTCGTCAGGCATCTATTAAAAAAACAGGCATCGAACCCGAAGGCTAGCTCAACACCAAGTTGAGAGGAACATTTCATCTTGTCGTCAGGAATCTGCTAAACAAACAGGCATCAAAACCGAAGGCGATTCAACTGGAACTTGAGAAGAACATCTTACCTTGCCTTCAGGTATCTGTTAAACAAACAGGCATCGAACCCGAAGGCCGGCTCAACCCGAAGTTGAGTAGAACATGTGACCTCGCAGTCTGGCATCTGCTAAACAAACAGGTATCGAACCCGAAGCCCGACTCAACCTGAAGTTGAGAAGAACATCTGACCTCGCCGTCAGGTATCTGTTTAACAAACAGGCATTGAACCCGAAGGCCGGCTCAACACGAAGTTCAGTGAAACATCTGACCTCGCCGTGAGGCATTTGTTAAACAAGCAAGCATCAAACCCGAAGGGCGGCTCAACCAGAAGTTGATAAGAACATTAGACCTTGTCGTCAGGCATCTATTAAACAAACAGGCATCGAGCCTGAAGGCTGGCTCAACACCAAGTTGACAGGAACATTTGACCTCGCCGTCAGGCATCTGTTAAACAAACAGGCATCAAAATCGAAGGCGGCTCAACCGGAACTTGAGAAGAACAACTGACCTCGTTGTAAGGTATCTGTTAAACAAACAGGCATCGAACCCGAAGGGCGGCTCAACCGGAAGTTGATAAGAACATTAAACCTTGCGTCAGGCATCTGTTAAACAAACAGGCATCGAACCCGAAGGCCGGCTCAACACCAAGTTGAGAGGAACATTTGACCTCGCCGTCAGGCATCTATTAAACAAACAAGCATCGAAACCGAAAGCGGCTCCACCGGAAGTTGAGAAGAACATCTAACTTTGCAGTCAGGCATCTGTTAAAACAACAAGCATCGAACCCGAAGGCCGGCTCAACCAGAAGTTGAGAAGAAGATGTGATCTCGCTGTCAGGCATCTGTTAAACAAACAGGCATCGAACCCGAAGGCCGGATCAACCTGAAGTTGAGAAGAACATCTGACCTCGCCGTCATGTATCTGTTAAACAAGCAGGCATCGAACCCGAATTGCGGCTCAACACGAAGTTGAGAGGTACATCTGACCTCGCCGTGAGGCATCTTTTAAACAAGCAGGCATCGAACCCGAAGGGCGGCTCAACGAGACGTTAATAAGAACATCAGACCTTGCCGTCAGGCAAATATTAAACAAACAGGCGTCGAACCCGAAGGCCGACTCAACACCAAGTTGAGAGGAACATTTGACCTCACCGTCAGGAATCTGTTAAACAAACAGGCATCAAACCCGAAGGTCGGCTCAACCTGAAGTTGAGAAGAACATGTGACCTTACTGTCAAGTATCTGTTAAACAAACAGGCATCGAACCCGAAGGCCGGCTCAACCTGAAGTTGAGAAGAACATCTGACTTCGCCGTTAGGTATCTGTTAAACAAACAGGCATTAAACCCGAAGGCCGGCTCAACACGAAGTTGAGAGGAACACTTGACCTCGCCGTGAGGCATCTTTTAAACAAGCAGGCATCGAACCCGAAGGGCGGCTCAACCAGACGTTGATAAGAACATCAGACCTTGTCGTCGTGCATATATTAAACAAACAGGCGTCAAACCCGAAGGCCGGCTCAACACCAAGTTTAGAGGAACATTTGACCTCGCCGTCAGGCATCTGTTAAACAAACAAGCATCGAACCCGAAGGCCGTCTCAACCCGAAGTTGAGAAAAACATGTGACCTTGCTGTCAAGTATCTGTTAAACAAACAGGCATCGTACCCGAAGACCGGCTCAACCTGAAGTTGAGAAGAACATCTGACATCGCCGTCAGGTATTTGTTAAACAAACAGGCATTGAACCCGAAGGCCGGGTCAACACGAAGTTGAGAGGAACATCTGACATCGCCGTGAGGCATCTGTTAAACAAGCAGGCATCGAACCCGAAGGCCGGCTAAACCAGAAGTTGATAAGAACATCAGACCTTGCCGCCAGGCATCTATTAAACAAAGAGGCATCGAACCCGAAGGCCGGCTCAACACCAAGTTGAGAGGAACATTTGACCTCGCCGTGAGGCTTCTGTTAAACAAGCAGGCATCGAACCCGAAGAGCAGCTCAACCGGAAGTTGAGAAGAACAGCTGACCTCGTCGTAAGGTATCTGTTAAACAAACAGGCATTAAACTTGAAGGCCTGCTCAACACGAAGTTGAGGGGAACATCTGACCTCGCCGTGAGGTATCTGTTAAACAAGAAGGCATTGAACCCGAAGGGCGGCTCAACCAGAAGTTGATAAGAACATTAGACCTTGCCGTCAGGCATCTATTAAACAAACAGGCATCGTACCCTAAGGCCGTCTCAACACCAAGTTGAGAGGAACATTTGACCTCGCCGTCAGGCATCTATTAAACAAACAAGCATCGAAACCGAAAGCGGCTCCACCGGAAGTTGAGAAGAACATCTAACCTTGCAGTCAGGCATCTGTTAAAACAACAGGCATCGAACCCGAAGGCCAGCTCAACCAGAAGTTAAGAAGAACATGTGACCTCGCTGTCAGGCATCTGTTAAACAAACAGGCATCGAACCCGAAGGCCGGCTCAACCTGAAGTTGAGAAGAACATCTGACCTCGCCGTCAGGTATCTGTTAAACATGCAGGCATCAAACCCGAAGTGCGGCTCAACACGAAGTTGAGAGGTACATTTGACCTCGCCGTGAGGCATCTTTTAAACAAGCAGGCCTCGAACCCGAAGGGCGGCTCAACGAGACGTTAATAAGAACATCAGACCTTGCCATCAGGCAAATATTAAACAAACAGGCGTCGAACCCGAAGGCCAACTCAACACCAAGTTGAGAGGAACATTTGACCTCACAGTCAGGAATCTGTTAAACAAACAGGCATCAAACCCGAAGCCCGGCTCAACCTGAAGTTGAGAAGAACATGTGACCTTGCTGTCAGGTATCTGTTAAACAAACAGGCATCGAACCCGAAGGTCGGCTCAACCTGAAGTTGAGAAGAACATCTGACCTCGCCGTCAGGTATCTGTTAAACAAACAGGTGTCGCTACTGCGAAAATCGGCGCCGGCTGAACAGAAGAGTCGCCACCGCGCGTTATTTATCCCACGGGAGGGAAAGGAAACGCTCAGAGTAAACCTCGCACAACACGGGAAAGGTATGGTCATCGCAACCAAAACCTGGATTCGGGAGTCGGTTACGCAAGGGGAAGGTATTAGCACCCCTCACGTCCGTCGTACTCGACGGGATCCACGCTTGTTTTCGGGTATGGATTGTTATTCTATCTACGCTAAAGGTCTGGGGTTAAAAGAAAATAAAAATGAAAAAATGACTCGGCAAAGTATCGCACTTTATGCCTACGTATTCCCGTCTGGAACGAGAAATCAGAGTCAACGTAGTTCGCCTACCTACGGGAAAGGAGGGGAAGGTTGCTCGCTAGGATATCGCATCCTATGCCTACGTACTTTCATACAGCATGAAAGATCAGAGCAAACGTAGTTCGGGCCACGTACGACACAAGTCTGTCTTTGATTGTTTTTATTCCTTCTGAAAAAGGTTTTTCTGATTAGCAGTCCCGGCGGACAAAAATGACGTCTTTGATGAGTTCACATTCTTTTACGGAAGAAGTGTCTTTTATTGTGTTTGAAATCTTTATGTGTTTTTCTGTTTGCTTTGAGAAAGAAAGAGACAGAACTCTAACCTACGGTTGCGAAGGGAATCAAACTAACCTAATGTTATCATGCATGGGTTAAGACCTAGTGTCTATCATGCTCCTCTCTTGCACAGAGAGAAACAGAGATCCTAAGGGATAGGCAGAAACAGAAACAATATCAGATATATACAGCAGAAACAGTAAAATGCATGGATGCAACAGTACAAGCGAGGAAAGGGAGTCCCACTCAACCTCGAACCTAGAAAACAATAGGCAAAAGTGAACAGGCTTCACTTTCAACCCAGCCGGGTAAACAGCAAACAATACAGTCCAGAAAACCAATCAATACATCAGCAATAAAATACAACAGCAAAAGAAACAGCATCAGCAGCTCTGAATCAACATCTGGCTTCAAGTAATCTCCAATCAGCTACAGGCTTCAACAAGCATCAATCTCCATCTTCATGACCTTCAGGCAAGGGCTTTGATCATCAGTCTTCTATCTGCAATGGCTTTTCTTCAAGCTCAAACCTCCAGGATGAGGGATTAGTCACAAGAGTGAATTGGGTGTTAAGCAATCAGTTGACTACCAAGGGTGGTGAACAGACTGCTTCTAACACATATGAAATTTTCTCTCAAGAGTTCTATCTCTTAGACACTATCACCAAGCCTTCCAAAGGAAGGGGGTGAGTGTCTTAGAGAGACTCTGAATCACAGAGAAGAATGGATGCAGACAAGGCAATCCATGTTTGAGAAACAAACTTTCTAACCTAGAGCTCTGCCTAGCTCCTAAACCCTAGTTTCCTCAGCAGCTGCTAGCAAGAACCTCCTCTCCAACTCTGGAAGTGGATCTTCAACATCTGGATTTCCAGTGGCCTTCATCTTCTCAAGTCTTCAGCTCTCCTAAGTCCCCAGACAACCCCAATACCCAAGCAAGCAAGCAATAATCCCCAGAGGGCACACCACACCAGTCAATCAGACATACACAGAGTATTAATAGCAGTAGGGGAATCCTGACTTTTTCTAAGGGATCTGATAGCTACCCATAGCCCCTATAGTCCCATAGCTGAACTACTCAAACCCTAAGTCCTAAGGGAAGTGAAATCAAACTTCTTAAGTCATCACCTAAAAACCCTAATTTGTTCATGTTGTTCAAACCTACATTAAGCACCTAAAATTAATTCCTAAAAATGGGAACTAAATTGTTTCTACAAGTTCAATATCTAATCTAAACAACCTAAAAAGAATGAACAAAAAATATGAAAGCATCTAGTAGAACAAAAATTAATAAAATCATGCATGAAATGAAACTATTTAAAATGTCATTTATTTGGAAAATATGGGAAAAATATCAAATAAAACTAAAAATGCAATTTTATTTAATGACAATTTTCTACACATTCTAATGAAAATGATGTAAAAAGAATGGATTAAAAATGATTTTTTATCTATTTATTATGAATTTTAGAAAATGCATAAAAAAAATTAAAGAATATAAAAGAATATAATGAAATAAAGTGGAGGGGGGGTTTATTCAGCAAACACGCTCAGTTCATATTTGGATGGGCCAGGCAGTGGTGGGGTGCGCGTAGCAAATTATATCAGGCCCAGAACAAGTCAGCATTAATGAAATAATAAAAGGACGCAGGGGGTGAAAATAGTAGGAGTTTCATGTGTAAAATGAATTGGGCTCAAGTCACGGGGGTGGGGATATCAAAACACACTCAGGCCCGCCCGTTTCATTAAATGAAACGGTGCGTTTAGGGCACCACTCTCCCTCCAAATCTCAGAATTAAATGAGAGCCACAGGATTGGCTTGGAGGTCAAAGGTCCAACACGAAATGGACAGCCACGATTGCTTCTTCTTCCTTGCGCCATGAAGCTAGGGTTTCAACTTCCATGAAAACTCCATGCACTAATCACTTCAAGCTCTCGGTTCTCACTCCACAGTCCATGAAACGCCACGATATAAACATGAAAAATACTCTAAATCTCTCCCTCTATACGCCTATGGTCAAAGTTTGTTTCGAAACTCAGCAAATCACTCAAACCGATCGAGGCAAGTTCTGACTCCATGAAAATACTCTGCAACTTATCAGCATAATTCTCAATCAAACCTAGACTAATCTCTTCTATGACTAATGGTGATCATTCTGCGCTAACAACCTAAGATTATAATGCACTATGCCACGAGTTCTACATCCTAACAGTTCTAACAACCTGCTAACAATCATCACCAAACAGCACCAAACTCATCCTAATTGATCTACTAACAACCTAGATCACATTTAAACTAATAAATCTATGCTAAACTAACTGAACTAATCAATTTGAATGAAAACGCACCTGATGCAAAAGCTTGAAAACAGCTATGGAAACTCGTGAATCCACCACCACCAATGCTCAGATCTTGATCAGTGAGTGAAGCTCTTGCTTCTGTATGCAACACCTCTTGTTTCTTGGCCTTGGATCTTGCTAACCGATTGATTTTTCACTTTTGAAGAGGATGATAACAGCACACGAAAATGGATCAAAACCAGCCAGATATTGAGTGATCTTTGATCTTTGATGATTATGGAGTGGAGTAGAATCAAGGATTATGAGAATTGATGGAGAATTGATGAAGTTTGAAAAGAATTTGCAAGAGGAAGAATGAGAAACTTTGGGAAATTTTTGGTGAAAAATGAATCCAACCCTTGCTCAATTCTGATTTCATGAATATATAGGGCTCACATGAACTTTCTAGAACCATCTTGCCACATTCCCTTGCATTCCAAATTGGTTGATCTTGGTTATGTTTCTTCAAATACAAGTAACCATGGATAACTTTTCTTTTTCCTTCTAAACTCAAAAAAGTACTTGAACCATTGTCTCTAAAATGTCTTTTGGGCCCAAAATCATATATTGGAAGTCTCCATTTGGACTTATAAATCTCCCAAACCATTTTTCACTTTGACTTTATTCAAGTTATAAGCCATTTTAGTTCAAATTTGGACCAATCATGCAACTTCATGTTATGAGCTTTTCCAACAATTTGTGACCTTCTTTCTAGACTCAAAATGTCATTTGGAGCAAGTTTGATGTTGTAAGTTTTTCCATTTGAGGCCTCCTTGTATGAGTTTTGGACATAGGTTAAAATGACCTGTAATTCACAAATGACCAAAATACCCTTTGCTTGCAAAGATCATAAGTTGAGTTCCACACATCATATGAAGGCATACTATACCATTCTAGAAAGCTAAGACAATGAGGAACAATTCTTATGTTGACCAAGAATTCATTTGAAATCTCCTTGAGGGGTAAAAATTGCTTGGAAGTCAAGTCACTTTCACAGACAAAATTTCAGATACCTCAGATGACCTGTAACTTGCAAGGACCATAACTTGAGTTCTATAAATCTCCTTGATGTCTTCCACCACTCAAATTAAAGGTCTTGAGATCCTATACAAGTTTCATGTTGGCCAAGAAGCCATTTGAAGCTAGCATTTTGACTTATCTTGCTTGAAAATTTGACCTAAACTAGGGGATTTTACACAGAAACCCTAATTTAGAAGCTCCTCTTCTCCTTGATTTCTCTTGAATTCTTCTTGGCATATCTCCATATCCTTCTTTATATGTCCAATGATGAACCCCACATCTCTCCACTAGACTTGAATGTCCCTTAAATCAGTCAATTGACCTAGGGTTGACCTAGGGTTGACCCAGATGAAACCCTAGTTGACTGTCTTCAACTGCAATACTTGTGCTCTCATCAATGACTTGTCTCCTTCTTTAAATGACTTTCTAAGTCTCTCATAATGTCTAGATGCTCTCCATGCCTTCAACTCACAGCTCACAACCCTCTTGCTGACCCTCAGATACCCTCAGCTAGGAGATGGACTCAAGGCTTGATCTGCTGAACTCTTTGCTTTCAAATTCTTTCCTGATGACTTGAATGAGATTGAATTGGGATAATAGCCTCTTGATAGGCTTCTAGAGATGAAAATAATGATTGGTCCCCCTGCTGTATGACTTGCTATGCTTATGCTATGCAGATGATTAGTCTATGTACATGACTCTATATGCAAATGCTAATGATAATGAAACATAAACCAAGTGAATAAGGTTGGGCAAATTTTAGGGTGCAACAGCTGCCCCTATTCAAGCGGCTTGGACCCGATTGGGTGAAGAGCCCGGAGCCTTCAGACATTCGCGGTACTAGACGGTTGAATACTAGTGAAACCAGAAATTTGCCAACCGCAGAAATAAATTGCGCTCCTGCTTGGGGAACGACATTCATCAGCTGAATATGACTGTTACAGTAACCCACTGATCTCGTGCGAGTGCTGGGGATTGTCTTCATCATTCTGAAGAGGATTCTGTCATAACAGATTGCTTGCTTGTCCACGTTAGGACTCTGTCTGTCATCCATACGAAGAAATCTCAACTAAAACCTGTCCACGTTAGGACTCCACTTGCTGTTAACCCAGAAAAATCTCGGCAACTCCGCTGGGGATAATTCGTCTGCATTTCCATAAACTGAATCGTCCACGTTAGGAATAAAACTCTTCCACGTTACCTGTCCACGTTAGGAATCATTTCTTCTGTATCTGTCCACGTCAGAACTAAACTTTCCATCTTTCCACGTCAGGATGCAATCTTCTTTCCGCATAAGGAGAACTATATCAATCTGTCCACGTAAGGACTCCAATACCACTTGCCACGTCCGCGTCGGGACTCCATTCTTTCCACGTAAGGAATCCAACTTTGGTTCTGAACCTGTCCACGTCAGGACTCAACTTTCCACGTAAGGAGCACATCATTCTTCCACGTCAGGAATCAACTTTTCTTGAGTCTGTCCATGTAAGGACCCCAATTTTTCCACGTTAAGAATCACAAATTTTCCGCGTAAGGAACCCCAATCTTTCCACGTAAGGAATAAATCTTCTTTTAAGTCTGTCCACATCAGAACTAAACCCCTTCCATGTCAGGAATACACTCTTTCTTTCCACGTCAGGAATCAATCTTGATATGTCCGCGTGAGGACTCAATCTTTCCACGTAAGGAAACCCATTCTTTTCCACGTAAGGAATCTCATCTTTCCACGTTAGGAATAAACTCGTCTTTCCACGTAAGGAGAACATCGTCCACGTTAGGCCCCACTTCTCCACGTTAGGAATAATAATTTCTTTGATTTGTCCACGTAAGGACACTGATCTCATCTTGATCTGTCCACGTTAGGACTCAGGCGTCTTCGACCCGCTGAGGAAATAAGACTTGTCCACGTAAGGACTCACACGCTGGTCTGATCTGTTCACGTCAGGGCACCAACACAAAGAGTAATCACTTTTGTCAACGTCATGACCTCCCATTCCACTAATTTCGAGAACCCAAATCTGTCCACGTTAGGACTAACGCACCTCACCAATCCGGGGAAATAAACCTGTCCACGTTAGGACGCCCACATCTGAAGAAATCCCGTCAATATAGGAATAAATTGTCCACGTCAAGACTTAGTTTTCCAATGATCCTCACCCCCAAACTTCTTAGCACCAACGTGACAGCGACTTTGAGACGGACTCTACTGGGATGTCTGGAAACCAACTATCGGACGCCTGCTCTGATAACCGGCGGTGGCCTCTGAAATTCTGATTCATGGAACCCCTGATGACAACTAATTCTGCCTGGGAATAAAGAGAAACTTATCCTGGTAACTCTGTGGGGAATACTGCCGAAACTGACATTATCATTGAATATCTCATGCCGAGATCTTGACTATTTGGTTGTTCATTTGAGCAAGGGCTCCTTCTACATGAATTGCTAAAATGCCGGAACTGCTTCAGCAAAATAAATGCTAAAGATAATGCCGACTCCGCCGGGGATAGCCAGATGCTACAGAATTATTCCAGCAAAATAAATGCGGGAAGGATGAATTCAACCCTGCTGGGAAATTGGGAACTCAAACCAAACACCCTGTTGAGGTAACCCCCTGCTGGGGAATATAACTTTGCTGGGAAATAGCAGATGTGGACAGTATGATCGGACTTTCTGCTGGAACGTGAACTGATATCACACAGTATCTTTGACAAAATAAATGGCAGGTATCACCATCAACTCTGCTTGGGAGAGTCTTGATCTCCGGGTTCCACTGGAAGGAATGAAAACACTTGCAAAGAGAATTCCGCTGGGGATGGGATGATTCTCTTGGGGAAAATTAACTGACTCCACTGGGAGAGAGTGCCTGACCCTGCGGGGAAAAATGAACCTGTCTGACTACAGCCTTACGATCTTGGAATCGCCAAACTCTATTGAGGGTGAATAACTTTTCTGGAGTACGTCCTTTGGATAAGCTACGACTAGCCGGGGAATTCTATCCTTCTTCAGGAAGAACATGCATGACCTGCGTGGGGACTGAGTCTTTCGTTATCGCAATCTTTTGATCATCTTTCTCGTATGGTTACGAAACCTGCAACAACACAAACAAGACACGACAAGCCTATGCAATCAAATCAATTCAGGTTAGTGACGTTACACTCAGTTAATTCAAAGCTTTAACAATTGTTGGCAAGGGCCAGCGATGTTATACTCATGCTAGCTTCAGTAAACTTAGGCGTTTTATCATGCGCAAAACAGTAAAGAACCAGCATCAAGTACTGAATAACATATTTTATTGATCGGGCCCCTGAATGGGCGGAGTTTTTTGTACATGGGATGTAACTCCTGAAAAGAGGAAGCTACGCAAAGCAAATATACAAGTATGCAAGTATGCACAAGAAGCATGAATGTTGACAACTTAAATTTGTACACATGTTGGCAACGGGATGCAGATGAACACCACGAACTGATCCTCCCATGACTCGCCCGACCCTAATGCTTTCCCGGTATCCTCACTTCTGAAGAGATTGTATCTGATAACTGGCTCCTCAAATATATTCTCCCGCATTGATGCTCATTGCAATTTCAAATTCGGACCGCAGTCATTTGCTTTTCAAATCCCTAACTTTTGCGTGAACCGCCCTTTACGGGTTTTGAGATCCTCTACAAGTTTCATGTTGGCCAAGAAGCCATTTGAAGCTAGCATTTTGACTTATCTTGCTTGAAAATTTGACCTAAACTAGGGGATTTTACACAGAAACCCTAATTTAGAAGCTCCTCTTCTCCTTGATTTCTCTTGAATTCTTCTTGGCATATCTCCATATCCTTCTTTATATGTCCAATGATGAACCCCACATCTCTCCACTAGACTTGAATGTCCCTTAAATCAGTCAATTGACCTAGGGTTGACCTAGGGTTGACCCAGATGAAACCCTAGTTGACTGTCTTCAACTGCAATACTTGTGCTCTCATCAATGACTTGTCTCCTTCTTTAAATGACTTTCTAAGTCTCTCATAATGTCTAGATGCTCTCCATGCCTTCAACTCACAGCTCACAACCCTCTTGCTGACCCTCAGATACCCTCAGCTAGGAGATGGACTCAAGGCTTGATCTGCTGAACTCTTTGCTTTCAAATTCTTTCCTGATGACTTGAATGAGATTGAATTGGGATAATAGCCTCTTGATAGGCTTCTAGAGATGAAAATAATGATTGGTCCCCCTGCTGTATGACTTGCTATGCTTATGCTATGCAGATGATTAGTCTATGTACATGACTCTATATGCAAATGCTAATGATAATGAAACATAAACCAAGTGAATAAGGTTGGGCAAATTTTAGGGTGCAACAACAGGCCTTAAACCCGAAGGCCGGCTCAACACGAAGTTGAGAGGAACACTTGACCTACCCGTGAGGCATCTTTTAAACAAGCAGGCATCGAACCCGAAGGGCGGCTCAACTAGACGTTGATAAGAACATCAGACCTTGCCGCCATGCATCTATTAAACAAACAGGTATCGAACCCGAAGGCCGGCTCAACACCAAGTTGAGAGGAACATTTGACCTCACCGTCAGGCATCTGTAAAAAAAATAGGCATCAAAACTGAAGGCGGCTCAACAGGAATTTGAGAAGAACGTCTGACCTCGCCGTCAGGTATCTGGTAAACAAACAGGCATCGAACCCGAAGGCCGGCTTAACCCAAAGTTGAGAAGAACATCTGACCTCGTTTTCAGGCATCTGTTAAGCAAACAGGCATCGAACCCGAAGGCCGACTCAACACCAAGTTGAGAGGAACATTTGACCTCACCGTCAGGAATCTGTTAAACAAACAGGCATCAAACCCGATGGTCGGCTCAACCTGAAGTTGAGAAGAACATGTGACCTTACTGTCAGGTATCTGTTAAACAAACAGGCATCGAACCCGAAGGCCGGCTCAACCTGAAGTTGAGAAGAACATCTGACTTCGCCGTCAGGTATCTATTAAACAAACAGGCATTAAACCCGAAGGCCGGCTCAACACGAAGTTGAGAGGAACACTTGACCTCGCCGTGAGGCATCTTTTAAACAAGCAGGCATCGAACCCGAAGGGCGGCTCAACCAGACGTTGATAAGAACATCAGACCTTGCCGCCAGGCATCTATTAAACAAAGAGGCATCGAACCCGAAGGCCGGCTCAACACCAAGTTGAGAGGAACATTTGACCTCGCCGTGAGGCTTCTGTTAAACAAGCAAGCATCGAACCCGAAGGCCGGCTCAACACCAAGTTTAGAGGAACATTTGACCTCGCCGTCAGGCATCTGTTAAACAAACAAGCATCGAACCCGAAGGCCGTCTCAACCCGAAGTTGAGAAAAACATGTGACCTTGCTGTCAAGTATCTGTTAAACAAACAGGCATCGTACCCGAAGACCGGCTCAACCTGAAGTTGAGAAGAACATCTGACGTCGCCGTCAGGTATTTGTTAAACAAACAGGCATTGAACCCGAAGGCCGGGTCAACACGAAGTTGAGAGGAACATCTGACCTCGCCGTGAGGCATCTGTTAAACAAGCAGGCATCGAACCCGAAGGCCGGCTAAACCAGAAGTTGATAAGAACATCAGACCTTGCCGCCAGGCATCTATTAAACAAAGAGGCATCGAACCCGAAGGCCGGCTCAACACCAAGTTGAGAGGAACATTTGACCTCGCCGTGAGGCTTCTGTTAAACAAGCAGGCATCGAACCCGAAGAGCAGCTCAACTGGAAGTTGAGAAGAACAACTGACCTCGTCGTAAGGTATCTGTTAAACAAACAGGCATTAAACTTGAAGGCCTGCTCAACACGAAGTTGAGGGGAACATCTGACCTCGCCGTGAGGTATCTGTTAAATAAGAAGGCATTGAACCCGAAGGGCGGCTCAACCAGAAGTTGATAAGAACATTAGACCTTGCCGTCAGGCATCTATTAAACAAACAGGCATCGTACCCTAAGGCCGTCTCAACACCAAGTTGAGAGGAACATTTGACCTCGCCGTCAGGCATCTATTAAACAAACAAGCATCGAAACCGAAAGCGGCTCCGCCGGAAGTTGAGAAGAACATCTAACCTTGCAGTCAGGCATCTGTTAAAACAACAGGCATCGAACCCGAAGGCCGGCTCAACCAGAAGTTAAGAAGAACATGTGACCTCGCTGTCAGGCATCTGTTAAACAAACAGGCATCGAACCCGAAGGCCGGCTCAACCTGAAGTTGAGAAGAACATCTGACCTCGCCGTCAGGTATCTGTTAAACATGCAGGCATCAAACCCGAAGTGCGGCTCAACACGAAGTTGAGAGGTACATTTGACCTCGCCGTGAGGCATCTTTTAAACAAGCAGGCTTCGAACCCGAAGGGCGGCTCAACGAGACGTTAATAAGAACATCAGACCTTGCCATCAGGCAAATATTAAACAAACAGGCGTCGAACCCGAAGGCCAACTCAACACCAAGTTGAGAGGAACATTTGACCTCACAGTCAGGAATCTGTTTAACAAACAGGCATCAAACCCGAAGCCCGGCTCAACCTGAAGTTGAGAAGAACATGTGACCTTGCTGTCAGGTATCTGTTAAACAAACAGGCATCGAACCCGAAGGTCGGCTCAACCTGAAGTTGAGAAGAACATCTGACCTCGCCGTCAGGTATCTGTTAAACAAACAGGCCTTAAACCCGAAGGCCGGCTCAACACGAAGTTGAGAGGAACACTTGACCTCGCCGTGAGGCATCTTTTAAACAAGCAGGCATCGAACCCGAAGGGAGGCTCAACCAGACGTTGATAAGAACATCAGACCTTGCCGCCATGCATCTATTAAACAAACAGGTATCGAACCCGAAGGCCGGCTCAACACCAAGTTGAGAGGAACATTTGACCTCACCGTCAGGCATCTGTAAAACAAATAGGCATCAAAACTGAAGGCGGCTCAACAGGAATTTGAGAAGAACGTCTGACCTCGCCGTCAGGTATCTGGTAAACAAACAGGCATCGAACCCGAAGGCCGGCTTAACCCAAAGTTGAGAAGAACATCTGACCTCGTTTTCAGGCATCTGTTAAGCAAACAGGCATCGAACCCGAAGGCCGACTCAACACCAAGTTGAGAGGAACATTTGACCTCACCATCAGGAATCTGTTAAACAAACAGGCATCAAACCCGATGGTCGGCTCAACCTGAAGTTGAGAAGAACATGTGACCTTACTGTCAGGTATCTGTTAAACAAACAAGCATCGAACCCGAAGGCCGGCTCAACCTGAAGTTGAGAAGAACATCTGACTTCGCCGTCAGGTATCTGTTAAACAAACAGGCATTAAACCCGAAGGCCGGCTCAACACGAAGTTGAGAGGAACACTTGACCTCGCCGTGAGGCATCTTTTAAACAAGCAGGCATCGAACCCGAAGGCCGGCTCAACCAGACGTTGATAAGAACATCAGACCTTGTCGTCGTGCATATATTAAACAAACAGGCGTCGAACCCGAAGGCCGGCTCAACACCAAGTTTAGAGGAACATTTCACCTCGCCGTCAGGCATCTGTTAAACAAACAAGCATCGAACCCGAAGGCCGTCTCAACCCGAAGTTGAGAAAAACATGTGACCTTGCTGTCAAGTATCTGTTAAACAAACAGGCATCGTACCCGAAGACCGGCTCAACCTGAAGTTGAGAAGAACATCTGACGTCGCCGTCAGGTATTTGTTAAACAAACAGGCATTGAACCCGAAGGCCGGGTCAACACGAAGTTGAGAGGAACATCTGACCTCGCCGTGAGGCATCTGTTAAACAAGCAGGCATCGAACCCGAAGGCCGGCTAAACCAGAAGTTGATAAGAACATCAGACCTTGCCGCCAGGCATCTATTAAACAAAGAGGCATCGAACCCGAAGGCCGGCTCAACACCAAGTTGAAAGGAACATTTGACCTCGCCGTGAGGCTTCTGTTAAACAAGCAGGCATCGAACCCGAAGAGCAGCTCAACCGGAAGTTGAGAAGAACAGCTGACCTCGTCGTAAGGTATCTGTTAAACAAACAGGCATTAAACTTGAAGGCCTGCTCAACACGAAGTTGAGGGGAACATCTGACCTCGCCGTGAGGTATCTGTTAAACAAGAAGGCATCGAACCCGAAGGGCGGCTCAACCAGAAGTTGATAAGAACATTAGACCTTGCCGTCAGGCATCTATTAAACAAACAGGCATCGTACCCTAAGGCCGACTCAACACCAAGTTGAGAGGAACATTTGACCTCGCCGTCAGGCATCTATTAAACAAACAAGCATCGAAACCGAAAGCGGCTCCACCGGAAGTTGAGAAGAACATCTAACCTTGCAGTCAGGCATCTGTTAAAACAACAGGCATCGAACCCGAAGGCCGGCTCAACCAGAAGTTAAGAAGAACATGTGACCTCGCTGTCAGGCATCTGTTAAACAAACAGGCATCGAACCCGAAGGCCAGCTCAACCTGAAGTTGAGAAGAACATCTGACCTCGCCGTCAGGTATCTATTAAACATGCAGGCATCAAACCCGAAGTGCGGCTCAACACGAAGTTGAGAGGTACATTTGACCTCGCCGTGAGGCATCTTTTAAACAAGCAGGCCTCGAACCCGAAGGGCGGCTCAACGAGACGTTAATATGAACATCAGACCTTGCCGTCAGGCAAATATTAAACAAACAGGCGTCGAACCCGAAGGCCAACTCAACACCAAGTTGAGAGGAATATTTGACCTCACAGTCAGGAATCTGTTAAACAAACAGGCATCAAACCCGAAGCCCGGCTCAACCTGAAGTTGAGAAGAACATGTGACCTTGCTGTCAGGTATCTGTTAAACAAACAGGCATCGAACCCGAAGGTCGGCTCAACCTGAAGTTGAGAAGAACATCTGACCTCGCCGTCAGGTATCTGTTAAACAAACAGGCATTAAACCCGAAGGCCGGCTCAACACGATGTTGAGAGGAACACTTGACCTCGCCGTGAGGCATCTTTTAAACAAGCAGGCATCGAACCCTAAGGGAGACTCAACCAGACGTTGATAACAACATCAGACCTTGTCGTCATGCATATATTAAACAAACAGGCGTCGAACCCGAAGGGCGGCTCAACCAGACGTTGATAAGAACATCAGACCTTGCCGCCATGCATCTATTAAACAAACAGGTATCGAACCCGAAGGCCGGCTCAACACCAAGTTGAGAGGAACATTTTACCTCACCGTCAGGCATCTGTAAAACAAATAGGCATCAAAACTGAAGGCGGCTCAACAGGAATTTGAGAAGAACGTCTGACCTCGCCGTCAGGTATCTGGTAAACAAACAGGCATCGAACCCGAAGGCCGGCTTAACCCAAAGTTGAGAAGAATATCTGACCTCGTTTTCAGGCATCTGTTAAGCAAACAGGCATCGAACCCGAAGGCCGGCTCAACCTGAAGTTAAGAAGAACATCTGACTACACCGTCAGGTATCTGTTAAACAAATAGACATTAAACCCAAAGGCCGGCTCAACACGAAGTTGAGAGGAACATCTGACCTCGCCGTGAGGCTTCTGTTAAACAAGCAGGCATCGAACCCGAAGAGCAGCTCAACCGGAAGTTGAGAAGAACAGCTGACGTCGTCGTAAGGTATCTGTTAAACAAACAGGCATTAAACTTGAAGGCCGGCTCAACACGAAGTTGAGGGGAACATCTGACCTCGCCGTGAGGTATCTGTTAAACAAGAAGGCATCGAACCCGAAGGGCGGCTCAACCAGAAGTTGATAAGAACATTAGACCTTGCCGTCAGGCATCTATTAAACAAACAGGCATCGAACCCTAAGGCCGTCTCAACACCAAGTTGAGAGGAACATTTGACCTCGCCGTCAGGCATCTATTAAACAAACAAGTATCGAAACCGAAAGCGGCTCCACCGGAAGTTGAGAAGAACATCTAACCTTTCAGTCAGGCATCTGTTAAAACAACAGGCATCGAACCCGAGGGCCGGCTCAACCAGAAGTTGAGAAGAACATGTGACCTCGCTGTCAGGCATCTGTTAAACAAACAGGCATCGAACCCGAAGGCCGGCTCAACCTGAAGTTGAGAAGAACATCTGACCTCGCCGTCAGGTATCTGTTAAACAAGCAGGCATCAAACCCGATGTGCGGCTCAACACGAAGTTGAGAGGTACATTTGACCTCGCCGTGAGGAATCTTTTAAACAAGCAGGCATCGAACCCGAAGGGCGGCTCAATGAGACGTTAATAAGAACATCAGACCTTGCCGTCAGGCAAATATTAAACAAACAGGCGTCGAACCCGAAGGCCAACTCAACACCAAGTTGAGAGGAACATTTGACCTCACAGTCAGGAATCTGTTAAACAAACAGGCATCAAACCCGAAGCCCGGCTCAACCTGAAGTTGAGAAGAACATGTGACCTTGCTATCAGGTATCTGTTAAACAAACAGGCATCGAACCCGAAGACCGGTTCAACCTGAAGTTGAGAAGAACATCTGACCTCGCCGTCAGGTATCTGTTAAACAAACAGGCATTAAACCCGAAGGCCGGCTCAACACGAAGTTGAGAGGAACACTTGACCTCGCCGTGAGGCATCTTTTAAACAAGCAGGCATCGAACCCTAAGGGCGACTCAACCAGACGTTGATAACAACATCAGACCTTGTCGTCATGCATATATTAAACAAACAGGCGTCGAACCCGAAGGGCGGCTCAACACCAAGTTGAGAGGAACATTTGACCTCGCCGTCAGGCATCTGTTAAACAAACAGGCATCGAACCCGAAGGCCGGCTCAACCCGAAGTTGAGAAGAACATGTGACCTTGCTGTCAAGTATCTGTTAAACAAACAGGCATCGAACCCGAAGGCCGGCTCAACCTGAAGTTGAGAAGAACATCTGACCTTGCCGTCAGGTATCTATTAAACAAACAGGCATTGAACCCGAAGGTCGGCTCAACACGAAGTTGAGAGGAACATCTGACCTCGCCGTGAGGCATCTGTTTAACAAGCAGGCATTGAACCCGAAGGCCGGCTAAACCAGAAGTTGATAAGAACATCAGACCTTGCCGCCAGGCATCTATTAAACAAACAGGCATCGAACCCGAAGGCCGGCTCAACACCAAGTTGAGAGGAACATTTGACCTCGCTGTCAGGCATCTGTTAAACAAACAAGTATCGAAACTGAAGGCGGCTCAATAGGAAGTTGAGAAGAACATCCGACCTCGCCGTCAGGTATCTGTTAAACAAACAGGCATCGAACCCGAAGGCCGGCTCAACCCGAAGTTTAGAAGAACATCTGACCTCGCTGTCAGGCATCTGTTAAACAAACAGGCATTGAACCCGAAACCCAACTCAACCTGAAGTTGAGAAGAATATCTGTCCACGCCGTCAGGTATCTATTAAACAAAGAGACATTAAACCCGAAGACCGGCTCAACACGAAGTTTAGAGGAACATCTGACCTCGCCATGAGGCATCTGTTAAACAAGCAGGCATCGAACCCGAAGGGCGACTCAACCGGAAGTTGAGAAGAACAGCTGACCTCGTTGTAAGGTATCTGTTAAACAAACAGGCATCAAACCCGAAGGGGGGCTCAACCAGAAGTTGATAAGAACATTAAACCTTGCGTCAGGCATCTATTAAACAAACAGGCATCGAACTCGAAGGCCGGCTCAACACCAAGTTGAGAGGAACATTTGACCTCGCCGTCAGGCATCTGTTAAACAAACAGGCATCGAACCCGAAGGCCGGCTCAACCCGAAGTTGAGAAGAACATGTGACCTTGCTGTCAAGTATCTGTTAAACAAACAGGCATAGAAATCGAAAGTGACTCCTCCGGAAGTTGAGAAGAACATCTAACCTTGCAGTCAGGCATCTGTTAAAACAACAGGCATCGAACCCGAAGGCCGGCTCAACAAGAAGTTGAAAAGAACATGTGACCTCGCTGTCAGGCATCTGTTAAACAAACATGCATTGAACCCGAAGGCCGGCTCAACCTGAAGTTGAGAAGAACATCTGACTCGCGGTCAGGTATCTGTTAAAAAGGCAAGCATCGAACCCGAAGGGCGGCTCAACACGAAGTTGAGAGGAACATCTGACCTCGCCGTGAGGTATCTTTTAAACAAGCAGGCATCGAACCCGAAGGGCGGCTCAACCAGACGTTGATAACAACATCAGACCGTGTCGTCATGCATATATTAAACAAACAGGCGTCGAACCCGAAGGCCGGCTCAACACCAAGTTGAGAGGAACATTTGACCTCGCCGTCAGGCATCTGTTAAACAAACAGGCATCGAACCCGAAGGCCGGCTCAACCCGAAGTTGAGAAGAACATGTGACCTTGCTGTCAAGTATCTGTTAAACAAACAGGCATCGAACCCGAAGACCGGCTCAACCTGAAGTTGAGAAGAACATCTGACCTTGCCGTCAGGTATCTGTTAAACAAACAGGCATTGAACCCGAAGGCCGGCTCAACACGAAGTTGAGAGGAACATCTGACCTCGCCGTGAGGCATCTGTTAAATAAGCAGGCATCGAACCCGAAGGCCGGCTAAACCAGAAGTTGATAAGAACATCAGACCATGTCGCCAGGCATCTATTAAACAAACAGCGTCGAACCCGAAGGCCGGCTCAACACCAAGTTGAGAGGAACATTTGACCTCGCTGTCAGGCATCTGTTAAACAAACAAGTATCGAAACTGAAGGCGGCTCAATAGGAAGTTGAGAAGAACATTCGACCTCGCCGTCAGGTATCTGTTAAACAAACAGGCATCGAACCCGAAGGCCGGCTCAACCCGAAGTTGAGAAGAACATCTGACCTCGTTGTCAGGCATCTGTTAAACAAACAGGCATTGAACCCGAAACCCGACTCAACCTGAAGTTGAGAAGAATATCTGACCACGCCGTCAGGTATCTGTTAAACAAACAGACATTAAACCCGAAGACCGGCTCAACACGAAGTTTAGAGGAACATATGACCTCGCCATGGGGCATCTGTTAAACAAGCAGGCATCGAACCCGAAGGGCGGCTCAACCGGAAGTTGAGAAGAACAACTGACCTCGTTGTAAGGTATCTGTTAAACAAACAGGCATCGAACCCGAAGGGCGGCTCAACCAGAAGTTGATAAGAACATTAAACCTTGCGTCAGGCATTGAACCCGAAGGCCGGCTCAACCTGAAGTTGAGAAGAACATCTGACCTCGCGGTCAGGTATCTGTTAAATAAGCAGGAATCGAACCCGAAGGGCGGCTCAACACGAAGTTGAGAGGAACATCTGACCTCGCCGTGAGGTATCTTTTAAACAAGCAGGCATCGAACCCGAAGGGCGGCTCAACCAGACTTTGATAAGAACATCAGACCTTGCCGTCAGGCATATATTACACAAACAAGCGTCGAACCCGAAGGCCGGCTCAACACCAAGTTGAGAGGAACATTTGACCTCGCCGTCAGGCATCTGTTAAACAAACAGGCATCGAACCCGACGGCCGGCTTAACCCGAAGTTGAGAAGAACATGTGACCTCGCTGTCCGGTATCTGTTAAACAAACAGGCATCGAACGCGAAGGCCGGCTTAACCCGAAGTTGAGAAGAACATGTGACCTTGCTGTCAGGTATCTGTTAAACAAACAGGCATCGAACCCGAAGACCGGCTCAACCTAAAGTTGAGAAGAACATCTGACCTCGCCGTCAGGTATCTGTTAAACAAACAGGCATTGAAGCCGAAGGCTGGCTCAACACTAAGTTGAGAGGAACATCTGACCTCGCCGTGAGGCATCTGTTAAACAAGCAGGCATCGAACCCGAAGGCCGGTTAAACCAGAAGTTGATAAGAATATCAGACCTTGCCGCCAGGCATCTATTAAACAAACAGGCATCGAACCCGAAGGCCGGCTCAACACCAAGTTGAGAGGAACATTTGACCTCGCTGTCAGGCATCTGTTAAACAAACAAGTATCGAAACTGAAGGCGGCTCAACAGGAAGTTGAGAAGAACATCCGACCTCGCCGTCAGGTATCTGTTAAACAAACAGGAATCCAACCCGAAGGCCGGCCCAACCCGAAGTTGAGAAGAACATCTGACCTCACTGTCAGGCATCTGTTAAACAAACAGGCATTGAACCCGAAAGCCGGCTCAACCTGAAGTTGAGAAGAATATCTGACCACGCCGTCAGGTATCTGTTAAACAAACAGACATTAAACCCGAATACCGGCTCAACACGAAGTTTAGAGGAACATCTGACCTCGCCATGAGGCATCTGTTAAACAAGCAGGCATCGAACCCGAAGCGCGGCTCAACCGGAAGTTGAGAAGAACAGCTGACCTCGTTGTAAGGTATCTGTTAAACAAACAGGGATCGAACCCGAAGGGCGGCTCAACCAGAAGTTGATAAGAAAATTAAACCTTGCGTCAGGCATCTGTTAAACAAACAGGCATCGAACTCGAAGGCCGGCTCAACACCAAGTTGAGAGGAACATTTGACCTCGCCGTCAGGCATCTGTTAAACAAACAGGCATCGAAACCGAAAGCGGCTCCACCGGAAGTTGAGAAGAACATCTAACCTTGCAGTCAGGCATCTGTTAAAACAACAGGCATCGAACCCGAAGGCCGGCTCAACCAAAAGTTGAGAAGAACATGTGACCTCGCTGTCAGGCATCTGTTAAACAAACAGGCATTGAACCCGAAGGCCGGCTCAACCTGAAGTTGAGAAGAACATCTGACCTCGCGGTCAGGTATCTGTTAAACTAGCAGGCATCGAACCCGAAGTGCGGCTCAACACGAAGTTGAGAGGTACATCTGACCTCGTCGTGAGGCATCTATTAAACAAGCAGGCATCGAACCCGAAGGGCGGCTCAACGGGACGTTAATAAGAACATCAGACCTTGCCGTCAGGCAAATATTAAACAAACAGGCGTCGAACCGGAAGGCCGACTCAATACCAAGTTGAGAGGAACATTTGACCTCACAGTCAGGAATCTGTTAAACAAATAGGAATCAAACCCGAAGGCCGGCTCAACCTGAAGTTGAGAAGAACATGTGACCTTGCTGTCAGGTATCTTTTAAACAAACAGGCATCGAACCCGAAGGCCGGCTCAACCTGAAGTTGAGAAGAACATCTGACCTCGCCGGCTAAATAAACAGGCATTAAACCCGAAGGCCGGCTCAACACGATGTTGAGAGGAACAATTGAATTCGCCGTGAGGCATCTTTTAAACAAGCAGGCATCGAACCCGAAGGGCGGCTCAACCAGACGTTGATAAGAACATCAGACCTTTTCGTCATGCATATATTAAACAACCAGGCGTCGAACCCAAAGGCCGGCTCAACACCAAGTTGAGAGGTACATTTGACCTCGTCGTCAGGCATCTATTAAACAAACAGGCATCGAACCCGAAGGCCGGCTCAACACCAAGTTGAGAGGAACATTTGACCTTGCTGTCAAGCATCTGTTAAACAAACAGGCATCGAAACTGAAGGCGGCTCAACAGGAAGTTGAGAAGAACATCCAACCTCGCCGTCAGGTATCTCTTAAACAATCAAGCATCGAACCCGAAGGCCGGCTCAACCCGAAGTCGAGAAGAACATCTGACCTCGCTGTCAGGCATCTGTTAAACAAACAGGCATTGAACCCGAAAGTCGGCTCAACCTGAAGTTAAGAAGAACGTCTGACCATGCCGTCAGGTATCTGTTAAACAAACAGACATTAAACCCGAAGACCGGCTCAACATGAAGTTTAGAGGAACATCTGACCTTGCCATGAGGCATCTGTTAAACAAACAGGCATTGAACCCGAAGGCCGGCTCAACACGAAGTTGAGAGGAACATCTGACCTCGCTGTGAGGCATCTGATAAATAAGCAGGCATCGAACCCGAAGGGCGGCTAAACCAGAAGTTGATAAGAACATCAGACCTTGCCGCCATGCATCTATTAAACAAACAGGCATCGAACCCGAACGCCTGCTCAACACCAAGTTTAGAGGAGCATTTGACCTCGCCGTCAGGCATCTGTAAAACAAAAAGGCATCGAACTTGAAGGCGGCTCAACAGGAATTTGAGAAGAACATCTGACCTCGCCGTCAGGTATCTAGTAAACAAACAGGCATCGAACCCGAAGGCCGACTTAACCCGAAGTTTAGAAGAACATCTGACCTCGTTGTCAGGCCACTGTTAAACAAACAGGCATCAAACCCGAAGGCCGGCTCAACCTGAAGTTGAGAAGAAAATCTGACCACGCCGTCAGGTATCTGTTAAACAAATAGACATTAAACCCGAAGGCGGCTCAACACGAAGTTGAGAGGAACATCTGAACTCGCCGTGAGGCTTCTGTTAAACAAGCAGGCATCGAACCCGAAGAGCAGCTCAACCGGAAGTTGAGAAGAACAGTTGACCTCGTCGTAAGGTATCTGTTAAACAAACAAGCATTAAACTTGAAGGCCGGCTCAACACGAAGTTGAGAGGAATATCTGACCTCGCCGTGAGGTATCTGTTAAACAAGAAGGCATCGAACCCGAAGGGCGGCTCAACTAGAAGTTGATAAGAACATTAGACCTTGCCGTCAGACATCTATTAAACAAATGGGCATCGAACCCTAAGGTCGTCTCAACACCAAGTTGAGAGGAACATTTGACCTCGCCGTCAGGCATCTGTTAAACAAACAGGCATCGAAACCGAAAGCGGCTCCACCGGAAGTTGAGAAGAACATCTAACCTTGCAGTCAGGCATCTGTTAAAACAACAGGCATCGAACCCGAAGGCCGGCTCAACCAGAAGTTGAGAAGAACATGTGACCTCGCTGTCAGGCATCTGTTAAACAAACAGGCATCGAACCCGAAGGCCGGCTCAACCTGAAGCCGAGAAGAACATCTGACCTCGCGGTCAGGTATCTGTTAAATAAGCAGGCATCGAACCCGAAGGGCGGCTCAACACGAAGTTGAGAGGAACATCTGACCTCGCCGTGAGGTATCTTTTAAACAAGCAGGCATCGAACCCGAAGGGCGGCTCAACCAGACCTTGATAAGAACATCAGACCTTGCCGTCAGGCATATATTAAACAAACAAGCGTCGAACCCGAAGGCCGGCTCAACACCAAGTTGAGAGGAACATTTGACCTCGCCGTCAGGCATCTAATAAACAAACAGGCATCGAACCCGAAGGCCAGCTCAACCCGATGTTGAGAAGAACATGTGACCTCGCTGTCAGGTATCTGTTAAACAAACAGGCATCGAACCCGAAGACCGGCTCAACCTGAAGTTTAGAAGAACATCTGACCTCGCCGTCAGGTATCTGTTAAACAAACAGGCATTGAAGCCGAAGGCTGGCTCAACACGAAGTTGAGAGGAACATCTGACCTCTCCGTGAGGCATCTGTTAAACAAGCAGGCATCGAACCCGAAGGCCGGCTAAACCAGAAGTTGATAAGAACATCAGACCTTGCCGCCAGGCATCTATTAAACAAACAGGCATCGAACCCGAAGGCCGGCTCAACACCAAGTTGAGAGGAACATTTGACCTCGCTGTCAGGCATCTGTTAAACAAACAAGTATCGAAACTGAAGGAGGCACAATAGGAAGTTGAGAAGAACATCCGACCTCGCCGTCAGGTATCTGTTAAACAAACAGGCATCGAACTCGAAGGCCGGCTCAACCCGAAGTTGAGAAGAACATCTGACCTCGCGTTCAGGCATCTGTTAAACAAACAGGCATTGAACCCGAAAGCCGGCTCAACCTGAAATTGAGAAGAATATCTGACCACGCCGTCAGGTATCTGTTAAACAAACAGACATTAAACCCGAAGACTGGCTCAACACGAAGTTTAGAGGAACATCTGACCTCGCCATGAGGCATCTGTTAAACAAGCAGACATCGAACCCGAAGGGCGGCTCAACCGGAAGTTGAGAAGAACAGCTGACCTCGTTGTAAGGTATCTGTTACACAAACAGGCATCGAACCCGAAGGGCGGCTCAACCAGATGTTGATAAGAACATCAGACCTTGTTGTCATGCATATATTAAACAAACAGGCGTCGAACCCGAAGGCCAGCTCAACACCAAGTTGAGAGGAACATTTGACCTCACCGTCAGGCATCTGTTAAACAAACAGGCATCGAACCCGAAGGCCGGCTCAACCCGAAGTTGAGAAGAACATGTGACCTCGCTGTCAGGTATCTGTTAAACAAACATGCATTGAACCCGAAGACCGGCTCAACCTGAAGTTGAGAAGAACATATGACCTCCCCGTCAGGTATATGTTAAACAAACAGGCATTAAACTTGAAGGTCGGCTCAACACGAAGTTGAGAGGAATATCAGACCTCGCCGTGAGGTATCTGTTAAACAAGAAGGCATCGAACCCGAAGGGCGGCTCAACCAGAAGTTGATAAGAACATTAGACCTTGCCGTCAGGCATCTATTAAACAAACGGGCATCGAACCCTAAGGCCGTCTCAACACCAAGTTGAGAGGAACATTTGACCTCGCCGTCAGGCATCTGTTAAACAAACAGGCATCGAAACCGAAAGCGGCTCCACTGGAAGTTGAGAAGAACATCTAACCTTGCAGTCAGGCATCTGTTAAAACAACAGGCATCGAACCCGAAGGCCGGCTCAACCAGAAGTTGAGAAGAACATGTGACCTCGCTGTCAGGCATCTGTTAAACAAACAGGCATCGAACCCGAAGGCCAGCTCAACCTGAAGTTGAGAGTAAGACTTGACCTCGCCGTGAGGCATCTTTTAAACAAGCAAGCATCTAACCCGAAGGGCGGCTCAACCAGATGTTGATAAGAACATCAGACCTTGTCGTCATGCATATACTAAACAAACAGGCGTCGAACCCGAAGGCCAGCTCAACACCAAGTTGAGAGGAACATTTGACCTCGCCGTCAGGCATCTGTTAAACAAACAGACATCGAACCCGAAGGCCGGCTCAACCCGAAGTTGAGAAGAACATGTGACCTCGCTGTCAGGTATCTGTTAAACAAACAGGCATCGAACCCAAAGACCGGCTCAACCTGAAATGGAGAAGAACATCTGACCTCTCCGTCAGGTATCTGTTAAACAAACAGGCATTGAAGCCGAAGGCTGGCTCAACACGAAGATGAGAGGAACATCTGACCTCGCCGTGAGGCATCTGTTAAACAAGCAGGCATCGAACCCGAAGGCCGGCTAAACCAGAAGTTGATAAGAACATCAGACCTTGCCTCCAGGCATCTATTAAACAAACAAGCATCGAACGCGAAGGCCGGCTCAACACCAAGTTGAGAGGAACATTTGACCTCGCTGTCAGGCATCTGTTAAACAAACAAATATCGAAACTGAAGGCGGCTCAACAGGAAGTTGAGAAGAACATCCGACCTCGCCGTCAGGTATCTGTTAAACAAACAGGCATCCAACCCGAAGGCCGGCTCAACCCGAAGTTGAGAAGAACATCTGACCTCGCTGTCAGGCATCTGTTAAACAAACAGGCATTGAACCCGAAAGCCGGCTTAACCTGAAGTTGAGAAGAATATTTGACCACGCCGTCAGGTATCTTTTAAACAAATAGACATTAAACCCGATGACCGGCTCAACAGGAAGTTTAGAGGAACATCTCACCTCGCCATGAGGCATCTGTTAAACAAGCAGGCATCGAACCCGAAGGGCGGCTCAACCGGAAGTTGAGAAGAACAGCTGACCTCGTTGTAAGGTATCTGTTAAACAAACAGGCATCGAACCCGAAGGGCGGTTCAACCAGAAGTTGATAAGAACATTATACCTTGCGTCAGGCATCTGTTAAACAAACAGGCATCGAACTCGAAGGCCGGCTCAACACCAAGTTGAGAGGAACATTTGACCTCGCCGTCAGGCATCTGTTAAACAAATAGGCATAGAAACCAAAAGTGACTCCTCCGGAAGTTGAGAAGAACATCTAACCTTGCAGTCAGGCATCTGTTAAAACAACAGGCATCGAACCCGAAGGCCGGCTCAACCAGAAGTTGAGAAGAACATATGACCTCGCTGTTAGGCATCTGTTAAACAAATAGGCATCGAACCCGAAGGCCGGCTCAACATGAAGTTAAAAGAACATCTGACCTCGCTGTCAGGTATCTGTTAAACAAGCAGGCATCGAACCCGAAGGGCGGATCAACACGAAGTTGAGAGGAATATCTGACCTCGCCGTGAGGTATCTTTTAAACAAGCAGGCATCGAACCCGAAGGGCGGCTCAACCAGACGTTGATAAGAACATCAGACCTTGCCGTCAGGCATATATTAAACAAACAGGCGTCGAACCCGAAGGCCGGCTCAACACCAAGTTGAGAGGAACATTTGACCTCACCGTCAGGCATCTGTTAAACAAATAGGCACGAACCCGAAGGCCGGCTTAACCCGAAGTTAAGAAGAACATGTGACCTCGCTGTCCAGTATCTGTTAAAGAAACAGGCATCGAACCCGAAGGCCGGCTTAACCCGAAGTTGAGAAGAACATGTGACCTCGCTGTCAGGTATCTGTTAAACAAACAGGCATCGAACTCGAAGACCGGCTCAACCTGAAGTTGAGAAGAACATCTGACCTCGCCGTCAGGTATCTGTTAAAAAAACAGGCATTGAAGCCGAAGGCTGGCTCAACACGAAGTTGAGAGGAAAATCTGACCTCGCCGTGAGGCATCAGTTAAACAAGCAGGCATCGAACCCGAAGGCCGGCTAAACCAGAAGTTGATAAGAACATCAGACCTTGCCGCCAGGCATCTATTAAACAAACAGGCATCGAACCTGAAGGCCGGCTCAACACCAAGTTGAGAGGCACATTTGACCTCGTTGTTAGGCATCTGTTGAACAAACCAGTATCGAAAATGAAGGCGGCTCAACAGGAAGTTGAGAAGAAAATTCGACCTCGCCGTCAGGTATCTGTTAAACAAACAGGCATCCAACCCGAAGGCCGGCTCAACCCGAAGTTGAGAAGAACATCTGACCTCGCTGTCAGGCATCTGTTAAACAAACAGGCATTGAACCCGAAAGTCGGCTCAACCTGAAGTTAAGAAGAACATCTGACCACGCCGTCAGGTATCTGTTAAACAAACAGACATTAAACCCGAAGACCGGCTCAACACGAAGTTTAGAGGAACATCTGACCTCGCCATGAGGCATCTGTTAAACAAGCAAGCATCGAACCCGAAGTGCGGCTGAACCGGAAGTTGAGAAGAACAGCTGACCTCGTTGTAAGGTATCTCTTAAATAAACAGGCATCGAACCCGAAGGGCGGCTCAACCAGAAGTTGATAAGAACATTAAACCATGCGTCAGGCATCTGTTAAACAAACAGGCATCGAACTCGAAGGCCGGCTCAACACCAAGTTGAGAGGAACATTTGACCTCGCCGTCAGGCATCTGTTAAACACACAGGCATAGAAACCGAAAGTGGCTCCTCCGGATGTTGAGAAGAACATTTAACCTTACAGTCAGGCATCTGTTAAAACAACAGGCATCGAACCCGAAGGCTGGCTCAACCAGAAGTTGAGAAGAACATGTGACCTCACTTGTAGGCATCTGTTAAACAAACAGGCATCGAACCCGAAGGCCGGCTCAACATGAAGTTGAGAAGAACA
>CAWUDS030000577.1:32500-41590 GCA_963859935.3 Lathyrus sativus | reverse complement strand
TCTCTGTATATTGAATTGCGAATACAGAGATAATAGAATCATTTCTGATTCGAGTAAATACGGGTATCTGATATAGATGAAAGAAAATCTATCAACAAAAAACAAATAGAAGGAAATTTTAATTTTCCCAACCCAATATGGGAGTAGATTTCAACAAATAAATTCAACAGTTCCAGCATATAATTCTCAGAATACAAATGAAAAAACATCCTAATGCGATATGATATCAATCTCAAAGAAAAAACGGGGGATATGGCGAAATTGGTAGACGCTACGGACTTAATTGGATTGAGCCTTGGTATGGAAACTTACCAAGTGAAAACTTTCAAATTCAGCGAAACCCTGGAATTCAAAATGGGCAATCCTGAGCCAAATCCTTCTTTCCGAAAACAAATAAAAGTTCAGAAAGTGAAAATAAAAAAAGGATAGGTGCAGAGACTCAATGGAAGTTGTTCTAACAAATGGAGTTGACAACATTCAATTGATTAATGAAGATTTCTAACTTCTATTTGTAAATATTTGGATTCTATCACAATTGAAACATTAGAATCAAATCAATTACAACTGGAAGAAAAAATCAATGAATAGAATATTCATTGCTCAAATCAGTCACTCCAACATAATCTGATGGATCAGTTGAATAACTTATTAATCAGACGAGAATAAAGATAGAGTCCCATTCTACATGTCAATACCGACATCAATGAAATTTTGAGTAAGAGGAAAATCCGTCGACTTTAGAAATCGTGAGGGTTCAAGTCCCTCTATCCCCAAAAAATTTCCCTCCTATATTCTGGCCCTTTTTGGATTTACTTGACATAGACTCAAGTAATTTCTTAGATTTCGGATGGTGCGTCAAGAATGGTCGGGATAGCTCAGACGGTAGAGCAGAGGACTGAAAATCCTCGTGTCACCAGTTCAAATCTGGTTCCCGGCAACTCATTATGTATGAGTATCTATTCCCATATTTCTTTTGAAAAAAGGGAATAGATACATATTTATTAGTGGTCTTAATCATCCTACATAATTTATGTAGGCGTACGGCGATATGCTCTTTCTAGATGAAGAATGAATGGATGTATATTCTAGGGATCAAAAGGAAGTATGAAAATGAATGATTCAAGTTTGTTTTGATTTTTTCTGCGCTGCAATAACAATTGTTAATATTTCAATTGAAACAATATTCAAATGCTTCAATTAGTTGCTTGAAACACCAAGCAGAACTTTTTCAGTTCATCCTATTGGCTCGTCCGAAATCAGTATTGCTCCATCCCATTTTTGAATCTCAATGAATCCCTCTTATAATAAGAGAGGAATGAAACCTCTATTATTCTGACTAATCGATAAGTCAATGGACATACAGATATTTCTTTCTTTAATATCTGGGGTTGTCGAAGTTAAGATTACTTTCTTATTTTTCGCATTTAGTGAGCATCTTGTATTTCATAAAAATTAGGGGCGATATAATCTTTACGCAAAGGCCATCCTATCCAACTTTCGGGCATTAAAATACGTTTCAGACGCGGATGATTATCATAATAGATTCCTAACATATCATAAGATTCCCTTTCTTGAAAATCTGCACTTTTCCAAACCCAGAAAATAGAAGGAATTCTCGGATTTTGCCTTGGGGTAAATACTTTTATGCATACCTCTTCGGGTTGATCTAGACTATACTCTATTCTCGTAAGATGATAGACACTCGCTAATAGTCCTCCTGGTGCTACATCATAGGCACATTGGGAACGTAGATAATTGTAACCATATACATATAAAATAACAGCAATCGAATGCCAATCCTCGGGCTTTATTTGTAAAGTCTCTATTCCTTGGTAATCAAAACCCAAAGATCTATGAACTATTCCGTGTTTGACTAGCCAAGCAGACAAATTACCTTGCATTTTTTGATTTCTCCCGAGTTTTTTATAAGATTGGTATAAGTATTTACCATTTATTTCCATTACAATGAAATTTTGTCAGATTGACTTGCTTGCTATTTCTTATTGTATTTTGTACAAAAGGATCCTGTTTAATTCACTTTTTCGTTCGTCGGAGGATACTTAATTTTTTTATATTTCCAAAATGTGTCCGAGGTTATCTCGGAAATAGATGATGGTTGATAGAATAATCCTTTATTAGAATTGCCGGTATGAGTACTGTGTCCAACATCAAATTTGTGGTTGGTAGTAAAACACCTACGTTGATAACTAATTGGATCTTCATAGATTTCTCGAGATATTTTCTTACGAAGTTTTGTTATAGCATCTATAACCGCTTCCGGTTTAGGTGGACAGCCCGGCAAATAGACATCCACAGGAATTAGCTTATCCACGCCCCGAACAGTACTATAAGAATCGGTACTGAACATACCTCCTGTAATTGTACAAGCTCCCATAGCAATAACATATTTTGGTTCGGGCATTTGCTCATATAATCGAACTAAAGAAGGAGCCATTTTCATAGTTACGGTGCCCGCTGTTAAAATGAGGTCTGCCTGCCTAGGACTAGAGCGTGGTACCAGTCCATAACGATCGAAGTCAAATCGCGATCCTATTAATGAAGCAAATTCAATGAAGCAACAACTAGTACCATAGAGAAGCGGCCATAAACTGGATAGTCTTGACCAATTTGAAAGATCATTTAATGTAGTAGAAATAACTGAATTTTTGGTTTTTTGATCAAGTAAGGGAAACTCAATGGAATTCATAACTGTCTCAATGTTTTGTTTAATTGTCTAAATATTCAAGAATTAAGACCATTCTAATGCTCCCTTTCGCCATGCATAAACTAAACCAACAATTAGGATAAGCACGAAGATGAAAGCTTCTATAAATACGGATACCCCTAATACATCAAAACTCATTGCCCATGGGTAAAGAAAGACTGTTTCAACATCAAAAACAACAAAAACGAGAGCAAACATATAATAACGGATTTCAAATTGTAACCAAGCATCGCCCATCGGTTCTATTCCAGATTCATAACTAGAAAGTTTTTCTGGCCCTTTCCTAATTGGAGCTAAAATTCCAGAAATTAGAAATGCCAAAATAGGAATAAAGATCGATATTATTAGAAATGTCCAAAAAATATCATATTCATAAAGCAAAAACATAAATGTACTCCTATGAATGTGGAAAATATACTGGATTCATATTAATTCTTAGTCGATTTGAATTTAAATTTCAAAATTATTAGATTCATTAATCTAAATAGAAATGCTTTGTATTTTATTAAGTTTACATTTTAAAAGTTGACATTATTTCTAGATTAGTATCTGAGTATACTAATACTAATATTAGTATATCATTAATCTATTCAAATAGAAATGAATTGATTCATTCTTTCGATTACAAAAAGTATTTCAACTATATTTATACTACTAGTATTACTAGTATGGAGTATTTAGTATTCCATATACTACTACTATACTAAATATAGTAGTATCGGTAGTACTATTAGGGCTATACGGACTCGAACCGTAGACCTTCTCGGTAAAACGGATCAAACTATTATTATTATCAAAATGATTTGAATTGTTTTAAAGACCCAACGTGCATTTTTTTTTTTTTGCATTGGGCTTTTTCATTAACTGATAGAAATATCAATTAGTCTACCATCTTTTTTCTTTACACAAAGAAAAAGGAAATGACTCCCTGTGCTCTGATTTCTTATTTAGATCAAAATCTAAGAGCACTACCAAAGTTTTTCAAAGAAGAAGGTTATTCTGACGTAGGTCTGCTTCTGGCCTGGATCAACTTAAGTTAAATGGACTCTCTATCAACCTACTTCAATAAAAATATCAAATAGGAAATGAAACTTCATACACCTTAAAGTTCATAAGATAGGAAGAAAAGATATTTTTTTGGAGGTCCCTAGCCTCATTGCCTAGCATTGAATAGATTTTAGTATTCACCTTATCAATATCTCATTATGGATTCCATTTGACGTCTAAATCCTTTGTCAGGCTATTGTTCTCTTAATTTTCTTTCTGGAGTAAGACATTGATTTATCAATTAAGATCAACTCTTTTAATTACATGATGGACTCCTATGAAAAAACATTGGCGCATGTGTAAACGAGGTGCTCTACCTAACTGAGCTATAGCCCTTGTGCTTTTGATACAGATTTGATCATATTCGATAAATAAATTCTTGTCAAGATAAATATTAAATTACATGATCCAATCTCTTTGATTTATATTGCGTTTGTATTATTTATAAATAATATAACATTTATAATCCATTGATCTGATCGAGAGCTACTTTTTTTATTTAGGATGATAAATGACCTACTTAACTCAGTGGTTAGAGTATTGCTTTCATACGGCAGGAGTCATTGGTTCAAATCCAATAGTAGGTAAGGTATTGGTAGAACTTAGTAGATACCATTGATTCCGGTATCTAATAAGTTTTTCTACTCACCATTTTTTTTTATTGTAATTTTCTATCTTTTTTCTATTTTTTGGCTGCACCAACTTGTTACGAGATCCTCTTGATAGGCTCTACGATAGCCTCGACTCGTGTCTTAGCTCGCCGGAGAGCTAGATTTGCTTCAATTGTTTGTCTCTTGCCTTCAGCCTTATTTAAGTTAGCTTCTGCTATTTTAAGAGTTTGTTGTGCTTCTTGTGGATTAATGTCACTAGCCCTTTCTGCATCAGGTACTAAAATAGTGATCTCATTATTGCCGATTCTAGCAAAACCACCCATCAGAGCCATCGTTAACCATCGGTCCTTAAGGCGTATTCTCAAAATACCTATATCTAAAGCTGTGGCAATAGGCACATGATTTTTTAATACCCCAATTTGTCCACTATTAGTAGATAAAATAATTTCTTTCACTTCTGAATCCCAAACAATTCGATTGGGGGTCAGTACACAAAGATGGAAAGTCATTTCTTGAATTTGTTCTCCATTTCTAAGTTAAGTTCGTAGCCTTCGCAGTAGCTTCATCGATATTACCCACCAAATAAAAGGCTTGTTCAGGAAGACTATCTAATTCTCCAGAAAGAATCAATTGAAATCCTCTAATTGTTTCTGCGAGACCAACATATTTCCCTGGGGAACCAGTAAATACTTCTGCTACGAAAAAAGGTTGTGATAAGAAACGTTCCATTTTTCGTGCTCTTGCTACGGTTAAGCGATCCTCTTCGGATACTTCGTCCAACCCAAGAATAGATATCATGTCCTGAAGTTCTTTGTAACGCTGTAACGTTTGTTTAACTCTTTGCGCAGTTTCATAATGTTCTTCACCGACGATCCGAGGTTGGAGCATGGTGGACGTTGAATCTAAAGGATCTACTGCTGGATAGATACCTTTGGCAGCTAATCCTCTTGATAGTACAGTAGTTGCATCCAAATGTGCAAATGTCGTGGCAGGAGCAGGATCGGTCAAATCGTCTGCAGGTACATAAACTGCTTGAATAGAAGTTATTGACCCTTCTTTGGTAGAAGTAATTCTTTCTTGTAAAGTACCCATTTCAGTACCCAGGGTCGGTTGATAACCCACAGCGGAAGGCATTCGGCCCAATAAGGCCGATACTTCGGATCCGGCTTGGACAAAACGGAAGATATTGTCGATAAATAGAAGGACGTCCTGCTCATTGACATCTCGGAAATATTCTGCCATAGTTAGGGCAGTTAAACCAACTCTCATACGAGCTCCGGGGGGTTCATTCATTTGACCATAGACTAAAGCGACTTTTGATTCCGCAATATTTTTTTCATTAATTACTCCGGATTCTTTCATTTCCATATAAAGATCATTTCCCTCACGAGTACGCTCACCTACTCCGCCAAATACAGATACACCTCCATGAGCTTTGGCAATGTTATTGATCAATTCCATAATGAGTACTGTTTTACCTACCCCAGCTCCACCGAAAAGTCCTATTTTTCCGCCACGGCGATAAGGAGCTAAAAGATCGACTACTTTAATTCCTGTTTCAAAAATGGATAATTGTGTATCTAACTGTATAAAGGCAGGCGCAGATCTATGAATAGGAGATGTTGTGCGAGTATCTACAGGACCCAAATTATCTATGGGTTCTCCAAGCACGTTGAAAATTCGACCTAGGGTTGCTCCGCCGACTGGAACACTTAGAGCAGCTCCTGTGTCAATCACTTCCATTCCTCTCTTTAGACCATCTGTAGCACTCATAGCTACAGCTCTAGCTCGATTATTTCCTAATAATCGCTGTACTTCACAAGTTACGCGAATTTGTTGGCCAACCGTATCTCGACCTTGAACTATCAGAGCGTTGTAAATATAAGGCATCTTCCCTGGTGGAAAAACTATATCGAGTACCGGACCGATTATTTGCGTAATACGCCCCAGATTTTTGTTTTCAAGTGCAGAAACCTCAGTATCAGAAGGGGGAGGATTTATTGTCATATTGAAAAATATCCTTTTTTTTTTTTGAAAAAAAAAAAAAAAAATTCAAATTAAGAAAAAAATGTTCGAGAACAACGCAAGTGGATTGGTTCATTATTTGAATATTTAATAACAAATGAAATGTATTAATTCATATTTAATAAAATATTTAATAATAAAAAAATATGGAATAATAAATGTAATTTAATAATCGATTTTCACCATCCAATCAATTCAATTGTTTTCAAATTTCAATGATTTAATTTTTAAGGTCAACCCAGTCATCCAGATTGTAGACAATACTATCTATATTATCTATGGAATTCCAACCTGAACTTTGTTTATGATTCTGTTTTTCTATCTCATTGGTCCTTATTTTTTATTTCCTCAGCATAGGATTTATACTGAGCATATTATTTCTTTTTACCGATTTTTCTTTTTATTGGGCAAATTCTGCCGATTTTGACATCTAGGATTTACATATACAACATATATCACTGTCAAGGTCAAGAGTATACTTTTTATTTATTATTTAGATTCGAAAATTATATTCCAAAATTCAAAAAAAAAATAAGAGATTCGAAAAAAAACGGTTGGGTTGCGCCATACATATGAAAGAGTATAGAATAATGATGTATTTGCCAAATCAAATATCATGGTCAAATTTAACAATGACCCATTCGGATTAATTGATAATATTAGTTGATGGATCATTTGTAAAAAGGTTTGATTAACTCTTAAGTTATGTCGAGTAGACCTTGTTGTTGCTATAATTCAATTCTTAATTCATGCGTTGTAGGGGGGGGGGGATTTATGTCACCACAAACAGAAACTAAAGCAAAGGTTGGGTTCAAAGCTGGTGTTAAAGATTATAAATTGACTTATTATACTCCTGACTATCAAACCAAAGATACTGATATCTTGGCAGCATTCCGAGTAACTCCTCAACCTGGAGTTCCGCCTGAAGAAGCAGGTGCAGCGGTAGCTGCAGAATCTTCCACTGGTACATGGACAACTGTGTGGACCGATGGACTTACCAGCCTTGATCGTTATAAAGGACGCTGCTACGAGATCGAGCCTGTTCCTGGAGAAGATAATCAATTTATTGCTTATGTAGCTTATCCCTTAGACCTTTTTGAAGAAGGTTCTGTTACTAACATGTTTACCTCCATTGTAGGTAATGTATTTGGGTTCAAGGCCTTGCGCGCTCTACGTCTGGAAGATTTGCGAATCCCTAATGCTTATGTTAAAACTTTCCAAGGTCCTCCTCACGGAATCCAAGTTGAGAGAGATAAATTGAACAAGTATGGACGTCCCCTATTGGGATGTACTATAAAACCCAAATTGGGTTTATCAGCTAAGAATTATGGTAGAGCAGTTTATGAATGTCTCCGCGGGGGACTTGATTTTACCAAAGATGATGAAAATGTGAACTCCCAACCATTTATGCGTTGGAGAGACCGTTTCTTATTTTGTGCCGAAGCAATTTATAAATCACAGGCCGAAACAGGGGAAATCAAAGGACATTATTTGAATGCTACTGCGGGTACATGTGAAGAAATGCTAAAAAGAGCTGTATTTGCTAGAGAATTGGGCGTTCCTATCGTAATGCATGACTACTTAACAGGTGGATTCACTGCAAATACTACCCTGTCTCACTATTGCCGCGATAATGGTCTACTTCTTCATATCCACCGTGCAATGCATGCAGTTATCGATAGACAAAAAAATCATGGTATGCACTTTCGTGTATTAGCTAAAGCCTTACGTTTGTCTGGTGGAGATCATATTCACGCTGGTACTGTAGTAGGTAAACTTGAAGGAGAAAGGGAGATTACTTTAGGTTTTGTTGATTTACTACGTGATGATTATATTGAAAAAGATCGAAGTCGCGGTATTTATTTCACTCAGGATTGGGTTTCTTTACCAGGTGTTATCCCTGTTGCTTCAGGGGGTATTCACGTTTGGCATATGCCTGCTCTGACCGAGATATTTGGAGATGATTCTGTACTCCAATTCGGTGGAGGAACTTTAGGACACCCTTGGGGAAATGCACCTGGTGCCGTAGCGAATCGAGTAGCTCTGGAAGCATGTGTACAAGCTCGGAATGAGGGACGTGATCTTGCTCGCGAGGGTAATGCAATTATCCGTCAAGCTTGCAAATGGAGTCCTGAATTAGCTGCTGCTTGTGAAGTCTGGAAGGAAATCAAATTTGAATTCCCAGCAATGGATACTTTGTAATCCAGTAATAATAATTCGTTCTATTAATTTCCATTAAACTCGGCCCAATCTTTTACTAAAAGGATTGAGCCGAATACTGTACAGAATACTTGTTGTATCTATAAATGAATCCTATGGATCTTTCGGATTGATAGATTTTTTTCTAGTTCATTATTCTTTTTTGATTTGGAATATAATGAATTAAAATAGAAGTATTTTCTATTAATATTGACAACAGTGTATCAAACCAATATAATCCGATCGTGAATAAATGGATCGATTGACTCATGTCAGATAGGTTTTTTACTTCATCAAATGGTGGATTCGTTGTATTTTTTTTTTCTTTCATTGTAATTTAATGTCATTCATTGTAATTTAATGTAATATGTAACATAATATGTAACATTTGATTCTATTATTTATAGAATTGCATCTTTTTTTATTGCGATTGGATATAGACATTCTTGTTTGTAATTGGATTAGGGTTGCTAACTCAATGGT
>CAWUDS030000577.1:25000-27500 GCA_963859935.3 Lathyrus sativus | reverse complement strand
AAAAAGGAATGTGTTTAGTACCAAAATGTTTACTATCAAGAAACAGACGTCTTATGCTTTTGACATTTCGATTTCTTCGATGTGAATATGTCCTCTCCCGAAAAAAAGAAGTCCTTTCATTATTATTCATTGTTAATAAAGCTAATAAATGAATTTTCTTTTTTAATTTTTTTTTTTCTTCTTTGCCCCATAAAGATATTGAATAGAATGAACTATTTTTCTTTCCATTGAAATTTTGAAAATGAACGTTTAAATATCCTTCAAAAACAAGTAAATAAATTCGAAACATATAAAATGCTGTTAATCCTGCGGTGGAACAAGCTATTATTGCGAAAATTGGTGAATACAACCAACTATCATTAAGAATCTCATCCTTGGACCAAAAACAAGCAAAAGGTGGGATACCACAAAGAGAAAGTGTACCTATTAAAAAAGCCATTTTTGTAATTGGCGCATGTTTTGTTAAACCGCCCATAAGAACCATATTTTGACTTTTATCTGGAGAATATCCAACAATAGCTTCCATTGAATGAATAATGGATCCAGATCCTAAAAACAACAATGCTTTTGAATAAGCATGAGTAATCAAATGAAATAAAGCGGCTCGATAAGAGCCCATACCTAAAGCTAACATCATATAACCCAATTGAGACATTGTAGAATAGGCTAAATTTTTCTTAATATCTTTTTGAGCAATAGCGAAAGTAGCTCCTAATACTACTGTTATTATACCTATCAAAGCTATTCCAGTCATTATGGAGGGTATAACTATGAAAAGAGGAAGAAGTCGAGCTACAAGAAAAATTCCCGCTGCTACCATAGTCGCAGCATGTATAAGAGCAGAAATAGGAGTAGGACCTTCCATAGCATCTGGTAACCATACATGAAGAGGGAATTGGGCAGATTTTGCAACGGATCCGCAAAATAACAAGAGGGCACACAAAGTAACAAAAATAATATTTACCTCATTCTTATAAATTAAGTTATTGAATATTAGAAATAAATCCCTAAATTCCAAACTACCGGTTATCCAATAAAAACCTAAAATTCCTAATAAGAAACCAAAGTCCCCTACACGATTCGTTACAAACGCTTTTTGACAAGCATTTGCCGCAATAGGACGTGTGAACCAAAAACCTATTAATAGATAAGAACACATTCCAACCAATTCCCAAAAAATATAAACTTGTATCAAATTGGAACTAGTAACTAATCCTAACATTGAAGTATTAAAAAAACTCATATAAGTAAAAAATCTCAAATAGCCTTGATCATGAGACATGTAACTATCACTATAAATTAGAACCAGAATACCAACAGTAGTTATTAATATTGACATAATAGAACTAAGTGAATCGATCAAGTAGCCAAACTCTAAAGAAAGATCATTATTTATAGTCCAAGACCATACATATTGATAGATAGAACGATTCTCGATTTGATGAATCGATAAATCGATCGAAAAAATCATAACTATGGTTAACAATAAAATACTAGGAAAAGCCCACATACGGCGAATATTTTTTGTTCCCGTGGGAAAAAGTAGAAGTCCTACCCCTATTAAAATAGGAATTGGAAGAGGGATGAAAGGTATGATCCATGAAGATTGATGTGTATATTCCATACAAAAAAAAGAATAAAAAATATTTAGATTCTTTATGAATTTTGTTTCTTATTCGTTTGTTTTATCTCTCTTTGTTTGTAAAGGGGTTCGGTTAATAAAAAAGTGGATATAGAAATAGAATTGGATATTCTTAATTGTTCTGAATCTTTGCACAATACAATGGTTGGTCCCAATATTGGAAAGTACAAAGTGAAAACCGGCCAATAAGAAAATTCCTAGTGAAAAAAAAGAGTATTTAAAGTAATATATTCATGAATCATCAATATTATCTATGAAAAATTTGGAAAAGGTTTATAATATTCAATGTTTTTACTTTACCTTTTGATCGAAAAAAAAGAAAGAGGGAATTCCGATAGATAAGACATACGGCTAATTGCAGAATAATTCGTGTTCATTTACAGAACAAATGTCTTTCACATCAAACTATAGCAACGAAAAAACTATACTACTTGTATGCCAGTTCCCAAAAAACGCACTTCTATATCAAAAAAAAAAATTCGTAAGAATTTTTGGAAAAAAAAAGGATATACGGCAGCATTGAAAGCCTTTTCATTAGCTGAATCTATTTTTACAGATAACTCAAAAAGTTTTCAAATAAAAATGTTGGACTGGAATACTATGAATTAGCTCTATTCAAAGAGTATTGTTTAATAGTAATTTTATACTAATTAATACTATTATGGAAGAGTAAACATCTATTTAGAATATATTAAATATTATTCTAGAATATATTCTATATTCTAATCATAATAGATATCTTTTCAACATAGGTCATCGAAAGGATCTCAAAGACCCACCAAAGCACGAAAGCCGGGATTTTTCACAAAATAGATTCCTATTCAAAGAGAGCATAACCGCATGGATAAGCTCACACTA
>CAWUDS030000577.1:5000-20000 GCA_963859935.3 Lathyrus sativus | reverse complement strand
AAGACAAAAATTGTCCCCCCGGTGGCGGAAAGAGGTCTTGTAAATATTCTTTTCGATTTTCAAAGATGGACTAGGCCTTTGCGATATATAAAAAATGATCACTTCGAGCGGGTTGTAAGAGATGAAAATTCACAATTTTTTTTTCAAACATGTCAAAGTGATGGAAAAAAACGAATATCTTTCACGTATCCACCTCATTTATCTACTTTTCTGAACATCATGGAAAAAAAAATGGATCTCTTCAGAACAGAGAAAACCTCCAATAATGAGAATGAATTGTATAATTCTTGGATCTCCCGTAATAAAGAAAAAAAAAATCAACTAAGCAAGGAATTATTTCAAAGGGCAAAAATTCTAGATAAGAAAGTTAAGAAAGGTAAGAAATTTAATCTTGTGGATGTATTAGAAACTCGAGTTCGATTATCGGATGATAGGGGTCGAAAAAAATACTTACCTAAAATATATGATCCTTTCTTGAATGGACCCGCTCGTGGAGAAATCCAAAAAAGCGTTTCTAAAAAGAAAACTTTTGACTCAAACTCCATATTGATAAATAGGATTCATGGTCTCCTTCTTTGTATGAATACCAATTCTCCAGAATTGGAACAGAAAATAGATAAATTGGATAGAAAATTAGTATTCACTGAAATGGGTTTTTATTTTAAAATAATGAGTAAATTTTCGGAAAAATCAGTATCCAATTTTCATTTTGACGGACTTTCTTCAGTTCCAGAACATGAACAAGTAAAAATCTATTCCAAAGAAAAAAAAATAAAAAGAAACTTCTTATTTGATGCAATTCGGACTAATCCTTTCAATCATAAAACAATTTTTAATAGAAAACTATGTAGTGAAATCAAGGAAATAAGTAAAGAAGTTCCTCGATGGAACTACGAATTACTGGACGAGACGGAGTACATGCTGGAACCGGGCTATAAACAAGAACATCATATTCGTTCCCCAAACGCTGAATATGTAGTTATTTTTAATATGGAATCAAGCTCATTGGGTCCTCGTATTCAAAATAATTCTTTTGCGCATCAATATAAGGAGGCAGAGGACCGCCGTAACGAATTCTCTGTAGCTTGTTATGTACCCGGCGCAGATTTTAACAGAGATCTTATTCGAGGATCTTGGCGCCCTCAAAGGCGTAAAACAGTTATTTCGAGACTCTTTCAAGCAAATGGGAATGTCCATTCCCCCCTTTTTTTGGATATGATCAACAAAAGCAATTCCTTTTTGTTTGATGTTTTGGAGGACATGTGGGACTATTTGACCCTATATTTCAGGAAACCCGATCCTGATAATGTATCATTTTTGAGGTTAAAAAAGGCAAAAAAAGAGAACGAGCAAAGAATGAGAATGGAACAGGACGCCGAAGACGAGGCTGTTGAGACACTTCGAAGAGTCGAAGAAGCCTGGGAGAGCATTCTATATGGTCTAGTAATCAGAAATTTCGTATTGTTATTTATGTCCAGGTTTCGAAAATATATTCTATTACCGTCGTTGATAATAACGAAAAATATCATTCGTATATTATTATTTCAAGATCCAGAATGGTCAGAAGATTTTGGGGATTGGCAAAAAGAAACCCATATTAACTGCACCTATCGGGGCACTCCAGTATATAACAACGCATTGCCATACAACTGGCTCGACGCCGGTCTTCAGATAAGGGTCTTATTCCCTTTTGTTCTGAAAGCTTGGCACGAGAAACCTAAGGTACTATCTACTGAAAAAAAACAATACAGTGAAAAAATATCCGCTGGAGATGAAAAAAGAATCTCTGCAACCCACTTATGGTTTTTAACAGCTTTTGGAACAGTACTCGAATCGTACCCTCAGGTGCATGTACCAAACCCATTTGCATTTTTGGGTCCCATTTTAAAACAAATAACAAAAAAATTGAAAAAAGATTTGAAAAAATGTTTGAAAAAATGGGAGAATGAAGCAAAAGAAGAGTCTCGAATCCTGTTAAAAGAATTCAACGAAATAGAAATTGAAAAAAATTCACCAATCAGTACGAGTAATGCAACTATTAGTCCATCCACATCCACATCCACAGAAAGAAGGATAAAAATCACAGAAAGAAGGATAAATCGTTTAAATGCGAAAAGAAATCAAATCTTAAAAGAAATGGAAAAATTGAGAAAAGAAAGGGTTATAACTAATCCTACAACATTAGAATTACTCAAAAATAGTTGGAAAATATTCAAAAGAAGAAACGTTCGATTAATCCGTAAATCCTATTGTTTTTTCCAAATTTTCATGGAAAGGCTATACACGCATATCGATAACATGGATATCTTTAATATTAACTATATTATAGGATTGACTATTCAATATGTAGAACATTTCCTTACTTCGAGCATTGTACAACGTTCTCTTAATTTTATTAATAATTCTATTAAATTAACTCGTGATTTATTGGAATCAACAAAGAAATTTGTAAAAAAATTCATTTACACGAAAAAAAAAAATGAAGAATATATTGATAGAATAAATCAAAGTATAATTCCATTTATGTCGGTTGTAGACAAACAAAAACGTCGGAATAGGACGGATATGTATTCACAGAATTCTTGTGATGTATCTTCTTTGTCACAAGCCTATGTATTGTTTCAATTATCACAAATGCAAGTTTGTAATGGATATAAATATAGGTTAAGATCTATTTTTGAATCACCTGGAAAATCTTTTTTTCTTCCGAATGAAATAAAGGATTATTTTTTAAAAATACAAGGAGAAAGATTCAATTCCAAATTAAGCCATAAGAACCGTCCCGATTCTATAATGAATCAATGGACAAATTGGTTAAAGATTCATTATCAATATGCTTTACCTGAGAGCACATGGTCGAGATTAGCACCACAAAAGTGGAGGAATACAATCCATGAACATCGCGTGGCTCAAAATAAAGATTTACTTGACTATGATTCATCGGAAAAAACTCAATTAATTGTTTCCAAAAAACGAAAAGTAGACTTATTAGAAGAAGTAGACTTATTAGAACAAGTAGACTTATTAAAAAATAAAAAAAAAATAAAAAAACAATATGGATATGATCTTTTTGCCTATCAATATCTAAATTATGTAGATAAGAATCAACCTTCTATTTATAGATATACATCACCTAGTTATAACACACCTAAAAATATAAAAGAAGTATTTGATCTAATGGGCGATAGCTTTATCCAAAATTATATAGCGGAAGATGATGAAAATAAGCCGGATAGAAAGTATTTTCGTTGGAGAGAAAGAAGGATGGGAATGAATGAAAAAAGAAGGAGAAGGACCAAAATAAGAAGGATAGCAATGAATGGAAAAAGAAAAAAGAATTCCATAACGAATGACAAATTATTGACTCCGAGTTTTGGTTTTTTGTCAAAATCAAAAATAGATGCATATAAGAAGAATCCGTGGATCTTACCACTAAATTTCTTGTTTATGCCGTTTTATAGTCAGAAGAACATTACTGATCAACTGGAATTACAGTTAGAAAAGAACGAATACGCGATTCACAGCAATCTAAAATCATATCTCGAAAGGTATTATAAGCCCAAGCATCGTTATAATGCAAATAGCCCTAAATACAGGAAGGATATGGCTGCAGAACAGAATTTCTTAATAGATAGATATGTGGGTTATTATTTACGCTGTGCGGAGTTTACGTACTACGGCGACAGCTACGCGAACATTGTCGGCGTACTAAATCTCCTGAAGCAAACGAAACAACCAAAACAAATTTTGTTGTCTACTATAAGGAGGGGAGAACTAGATCTGGAAACTTTTGTGCGTATAGTCAGTGATGATCCTTGTTTTTTTTACAGCAGGGATATTGAGGAAGTGCAGGACAACCTAGTTTTTTGTTTAGAACCCATTCGTTGTTCTTACAAAAAAAACTACGAACAATCATTTCTATATCAAACCATAAGCGTATCATTGAAGCACAAACGCCAAATTATAAATAAAGATAAAAATCATTATGATTTACTTGTTCCTGAAAATATTTTCTCCCCTAGACGCCGTAGAGAATTGCGAATTCTAACTTGTTTGAACCATAGGAAGAATCGGAAGACGATGGATAGAAACACAATAACTGATAAAGAAAAAACGAATTCTTCTGAAGTTTTGACTAAAAAGAAAGATCTTGATAGCGATACAAAAAAACTAAGGAATTTAAAATTCTTTCTTTGGCCAAATTATCGATTCGAAGATTTAGCTTGTATGAACCGCTATTGGTTTGATACACATAATGGAAGCCGTTTCAGTATATTGAGAATACGTATGTATCCTCGCCTCGATTGAAAATCTAGATTTTTGTTCTATTTATCCTAATATTTCTCGTAACATATCTATCTGATATGTGAACAATATTTATAGATAAATAAAATAAACGTCCACACACATTGTGGGAGTCATACGAATTCAATTTCTCAATGATGTCTCCATAAATCCATCGAAAAATGAATAAAATCTATTGTCTTATTTTTGTCTTTAAAATACAAGACAATAGATTTTATTCATTTTATGAATCCATAAATATAGTATTTATTATCTATTTGAATTACATTCCTTAATAATGAATTAATTTGAAAAAAAAAAAAGAAATTCAGAATTGTTAAATAAATGAAGAGAAAATTTTTTATAAAAAATTAAAAATAAGTGTAATTACTATTACTGATCAATAAAAATATCTACCAAAAAGGAGGGGGGGGAAGCTTTCATTTTATGATCAAAAATCCAGTTATACCTGTTATTTCAAAAAAAAAAAAAGAAGAAGAAAACCCGGGATCGGTTGAATTTCAAGTATTCATCTTAACTAATAAGATACGAAGACTTACTTCACATTTTGAATTACATCCAAAGGACTATTTATCTCAAAGAGGTTTACGTATAATTCTGGGAAAACGACAACGACTATTGTCGTATTTGTCAAAGAAAAACAAAATACGTTATCAAAATTTAATAAATCGGTTGGGTATTCGGGATTCATTCACAAATTAGCTAATTTCAAGAATCATTTTCAATTATTCGATTTATTAGATACTGAATTTTGATTAACTTTTTTTTGAACGATTCATGGAAGAATGAATCGAGGAAAAACCTATGAATGTCCCAGCTACAAGAAAAGACCTCATGATAGTAAATATGGGGCCTCAACACCCATCGATGCATGGTGTTCTGCGACTTATTGTTACTCTGGATGGTGAAGATGTTATTGATTGTGAGCCAATATTGGGTTATTTACACAGAGGTATGGAAAAAATAGCGGAAAACCGAACAATTATACAATATCTGCCTTATGTAACACGTTGGGATTATTTAGCTACTATGTTCACAGAAGCAATAACTGTAAATGGACCGGAACAATTGGGAAATATTCAAGTACCTAAAAGAGCCAGCTATATAAGAGTAATTATGTTGGAGTTAAGTCGTATAGCTTCTCATCTACTATGGCTGGGACCTTTTATGGCAGATATTGGTGCACAAACCCCTTTTTTCTATATTTTTAGAGAAAGAGAATTAATATATGATCTATTCGAAGCTGCCACAGGTATGAGAATGATGCATAATTTTTTTCGTATTGGGGGAGTAGCGGCTGATCTACCTTATGGTTGGATCGATAAATGTTTGGATTTCTGCAATTATTTTTTAACAAGGGTTATTGAATATCAAAAACTTATTACGCGAAATCCAATTTTTTTAGAACGGGTTGAAGGAGTGGGTGTTGTTGGTAGAGAGGAAGTTATAAATTGGGGGTTATCAGGACCGATGCTTCGGGCTTCCGGAATACAATGGGATCTACGTGAAGTTGATAATTATGAGTGTTACGAGGAATTGGATTGGGAAGTTCAATGGCAAAAAGAAGGAGATTCATTAGCTCGTTATTTAGTTCGAATTGGTGAAATGGTGGAATCCATAAAAATAATTCAACAGGCTTTGGAAGGAATTCCAGGGGGGCCTTATGAAAATTTTGAAATTCGCTGCTTTGATAGAGAAAAGGAGCCAGAATGGAATGATTTTGAATATCGATTCATTGGTAAAAAACCGTCTCCTACTTTTGAATTGCCGAAACAAGAACTTTATGTGAGAATTGAGGCCCCCAAGGGAGAATTAGGAATTTTTCTAATAGGAGATCAGAATGGTTTTCCTTGGAGATGGAAAATTCGTCCACCCGGTTTTATCAATTTGCAAATTCTTCCTCAATTAGTTAAAAGAATGAAATTGGCTGATATTATGACAATACTAGGTAGCATAGATATCATTATGGGAGAAGTTGATCGTTGAAATGATAATTGATACAACGGAAGTCCAAGATATAAACTCCTTTTCCGGATTGGAATCTTTCAAAGAGGTCTATGGAATTCTATGGATACTTTTACCAATTTTGATTCTTGTCTTGGGAATTACAATAAGTGTACTAGCAATTGTATGGTTAGAAAGAGAAATATCTGCAGGGGTACAACAGCGTATTGGACCTGAATATGCTGGTCCTTTTGGAATGCTTCAAGCTCTAGCAGACGGAACAAAACTACTATTCAAAGAGAATCTTATTCCATCTAGGGGAGATATTCATTTATTCAGTATTGGACCATCCATATCAGTCATATCCATTCTAATAAGTTATTCAGTAATTCCGTTTGGCTATAATTTTGTTTTATCTGATTTCAATATGGGTGTTTTTTTATGGATTGCTATTTCGAGTATTGCTCCCATTGGACTTCTTATGTCAGGATATGGCTCAAATAATAAATATTCCTTTTTGGGTGGTCTACGAGCTGCTGCTCAATCGATTAGTTATGAAATACCATTAACTCTATGTGTCTTATCAATATCTCTACGTGCGATTCGTTGAAACCGAAAAAGCTATTCGATGCTATTCTATTGCTATACTCCTCTCTTTATAGTACTATATTTCTATATAGTACTATAATTTCTGTATAGTACTATATAGCGAATAAATTGAATAGAAACCTTCATTATCTTTATTTTCTTTTTCAAAATTCTGATTGAAGAACTAAATTAGATAGTTATATGAGTGAAATAAAACAGCTTATATTGAATCTAATTTCAGAATACTAGATTCCTGCTAGTTAATAGATAGTATGATGATTTTATAAGGGCAGTCAAAATATTGAGTCTCATTTTCTATGTATAAGAATGAAATAAAATTATAAACAGAAGAGGACATTTAACCCAAGATTGGATAATTTGTCATCCTGTTTTGAAGCGGTCTCAAAAGACCAACCTTATTGAGTTTTAGTTACCATTTTTATGAATTATCATAGATATATAAAAATAAATAAGGGGGGTTAATACAAAAAGACTGGATGGTTAGAAACACCAAGATACACAAAGGATTAGTAACACAGATTTTGTAAATTATCCAAAAGAAAATTTACGCAGAATATAAAAAGAATACTAATTGGGGGCTTTAAGTTGGTAGAAAAAAGAAAGCAGTACTCCCCACAACTCCGATCCAGAGTATGCTTCCATTCAATCACTAAATAAATTACTATCAGGAACGAAAAAATCCTTTCCAATTTTTGGAGGTCCCTTTTTCATTTCATAGCACAAAAAAGAAGAATAGGAACGAAAAAAAAATAAGAAATCAAAAACGAAAAATAGATTTCTCTTTCGTTTTTGATTTCTTATATCCATATTCATGGAGATAAAATTCACATCATAATTAAGAAACGGATGTGTAATTATTTTTCGTCATTCAAAATCATGAGGGTTATTGAGAATTATAAAAGAGTATTTTATTGAAGAATTCAGTTATTACTCAACAAATTTGTATTTTCTTAGGGATGAGATCAATTCAGAAGTGCTTTAATTGGATCTTTTATGAAAATCGATTTCTCTTTCTTATTTCTAGAACAGACAGAATTGAATTGGTCTAATTCAGAACCGTTCGATAGATTTTAATCTTCTATATCTTAGGGATATATCAAGAGATAAATAATCGACCCGGTCCTTAGATTTACTTAAGGCTTTCCAGGAGCCGTATGAGGTGAAAATCTCATGTACGGTTCTGTAATAGAGATGGGAACAGGAATGTTATCACCGACTAGGATTATCTAACAGTTTAAGTACAATTGATATAGTTGATGCGCAATCAAAATATGGTTTTTGGGGTTGGAATTTGTGGCGTCAACCTATGGGTTTCATCGTTTTTATAATTTCTTCGCTAGCAGAATGTGAAAGATTACCTTTTGATTTACCAGAAGCAGAAGAAGAATTAGTAGCTGGTTATCAAACAGAATATTCAGGTATTCGATTTGGTTTATTTTACGTTGCTTCCTATTTAAACCTTTTCATTTCTTCATTATTTGTAACAGTTCTTTACTTGGGCGGTTCCAATATTTCTATTCCATACATATTTGTTTCTGAATTTTTTGAAATAAATAAAACATACGGAGTTTTTGGAACTACAATTGATCTCTTTATTACATTAGCTAAAAGCTATTTTTTCTTATTCGTTTCTATCATAACAAGATGGTCTTTGCCTAGGCTAAGAATGGATCAATTATTAAATCTTGGATGGAAATTTCTTTTACCGATTTCTCTCGGTAATCTATTATTAACAACTTCATCTCAATTGTTTTCGCTGTAAAAGATGTTCTATATTCATTACTTGTCTCAAATAAGAGAAAGAAATCAAAAAAAACTATACTATTCATAGATATTTACAATATGTTCCTTATGGTAACTGGGTTCATGAATTATGGTCAACAAACAGTACGAGCTGCAAGGTACATTGGTCAAAGTTTCATGATTATCTTATCTCACGCAAATCGTTTACCTGTAACTATTCAATATCCTTATGAAAAATTAATCACATCAGAACGTTTCCGCGGTCGAATCCATTTTGAATTTGATAAATGCATTGCTTGTGAAGTATGTGTTCGTGTATGTCCTATAGATTTACCCGTTGTTGATTGGAAAATGGAAACGGATATTCGAAAGAAACGATTGCTAAATTACAGTATTGATTTCGGAATCTGTATTTTTTGTGGTAACTGTATTGAGTATTGTCCAACAAATTGTTTATCAATGACTGAAGAATATGAACTTTCAACTTATGATCGTCATGAATTGAATTATAATCAAATTGCTTTGGGCCGTTTACCAATGTCAATAATTGATGATTATACAATTCGAACAATTCAAATCAAAAAAGACAATTTATTATAATTCAATAAAATACAACTTAAAAAAAAAACACACACAAATATTCTATATATTTCTATAGATAGAATAGATATAAATAGAATAATCTAAATCAAATATTTTAAATGTATAAAAAATGAATAATATAGTAAATATCATATTAGTAGAAATATTCTATAATTATTAGAGAACTATATTCTTCAATAGAATATATTAATATATTCTCGAAATTGAAAATATTTTGGAATTTCAATAAGATTTTCAATGGTTATATATGTTCTATCTACCTTTATACTTGAGTTTTCATATCGTTTCAAACTACTCTTTTGTATAAAGAGTGGAATGACATTGATTATATAACCATAACTATATCAATTTAAACTACTTAGGTTTTTCAATGCAAAGAAAAATTGAAATATATAAATTTTTTTTCCTGGTCATATCAATAAGGTCATGAAATTTCGATTTCGTTGTCTTTTTTTTTACATATAATGGATTTGCCTGAAACGCTGCACGATTTTCTTTTAGTCTTTCTGGGATCGGGTCTTCTATTAGGAAGTTTAGGAGTAGTATTACTTACCAACCCCATTTTTTCTGCTTTTTCGTTGGGACTGGTTCTTGTTTGTATATCTTTATTATATATTTTAGCAAACTCGCATTTTGTAGCTGCATCACAGCTACTTATTTACGTGGGAGCTATTAACATTTTAATCATATTTGCTGTGATGTTCATGAATAGTTCCGAATATTACCAAGATTTGAATCTTTGGACCGTAGGGGATGGAATTACTTTGATAGTTTGTACAAGTATTTTTGTTTCATTAATCACTATTATTTCCGATACATCATGGTACGGAATTATTTGGACTACAAGACCAAATCAGATTATTGAGCAAGATTTGATAAGTACTAGTCAACAAATTGGAATTCATTTATCAACAGATTTTTTTCTTCCATTTGAACTAATTTCCATAATTCTTTTAGTTTCTTTGATAGGTGCAATTGTCGTAGCTCGCCAGTAAGAAATCTTTAGAGAACTAGTAATAGAAATCAAGATTCTTTTTTTTTTCAATTTTCTCACATTTATTTCTGTCGAATTCTATGTGAAGTGAAAGAGTTTTTTTTTATGTAGAAATTCTTTTTTTTTTTATTGCCGATATATTCTTTTGTTAATGAATCCAAATTTATAAGGAGTTGGTCAATGATGCTCGAACATGTACTTGTTTTGAGTGCCTATTTATTTTCTATTGGTATCTATGGATTGATCACGAGCCGAAATATGGTTAGAGCCCTTATGTGTCTTGAACTTATACTGAATGCAGTTAATATAAATCTAGTAACTTTTTCTGATTTTTTTGATAATCGCCAATTAAAAGGAAATATTTTTTCAATTTTTGTTATAGCTATTGCAGCCGCTGAAGCGGCTATCGGACTGGCTATTGTTTCCTCAATTGCTCGTAACAGAAAATCAACCCGTATCAATCAATCGAATTTGTTGAATAAATAGCATTAATCCTATAATAATAAAGTAGAATGTTCAAATAGTGTAATATGAATCTAATCAATTCATTTGAGTATTTATTCGACACAACTTATGATCATATCATGTTTACATTGCCTAAATCATAAGAAATGAAAGTATCCTGGTCCTCTTCGATTCCCTCTTGTAAATTTATCTAGACGCCTTTTTTTATTAACAGTTAACAATATTATCACAAATCATTGATTCATCTGGTATATAAATATACGATTCATTTACGAGTTTACTAGATCGATAATTTGCATTTTTGAACATCCAAAATTACTATAGATAATGTCACATTCAGTAAAGATTTATGATACATGTATAGGATGTACTCAATGTGTCCGAGCCTGTCCCACAGATGTATTAGAAATGATACCTTGGGGTGGATGTAAAGCTAAGCAAATAGCTTCTGCCCCAAGAACAGAGGACTGTGTTGGTTGTAAGAGGTGTGAGTCCGCTTGTCCGACGGATTTCTTAAGTGTTCGAGTTTATTTATGGCATGAAACAACTCGAAGTATGGGTCTCGCTTATTGATTCGTTTCAAAAAACACCACACGAATACGTTTTTTACTGGCAAAAACTCGTGTTCAAAATAAAAAAGAAAAAAATTCTATTTTATTTTGAGCATGGGCTTTTCTGGCCCAAGTGTATCTTATTTTTATCACGAATTTTTTTCCTTGGTTAACAATAGTTGTTGTTTTCCCAATAGCCGCAGGTTCCTTAATTTTCTTATTTCCTCATAGGGGAAATAAGGTAATTAGGTGGTATAGCATTTGTATATGCTTAATCGATCTCCTTCTAACAACCTATGCATTTTGTTATCATTTCCAATTGGATGATCCACTAATTCAACTGACGGAGAATTATAAATGGATCCATTTTTTTGATTTTTACTGGAGATTAGGAATAGATGGACTCTCCATAGGACCTATTTTACTGACAGGATTGATAACTACTTTAGCCACTTTAGCAGCTCAGCCGGTTACTCGAAAATACCAATTATTTTATTTCCTGATGTTAGCAATGTATAGCGGTCAAATAGGACCATTTTCTTCTCGAGACATTTTACTTTTTTTCATCATGTGGGAATTGGAATTAATTCCCGTTTATCTACTTTTATCCATGTGGGGGGGAAAGAAACGTTTGTATTCAGCTACAAAGTTTATTTTGTACACTGCAGGAGCTTCTGTTTTTTTATTAATGGGAATTCTGGGTATTGGTTTATATGGCTCTAATGAACCAACATTTAATTTTGAAACATTAATTAATCAATCATATCCCGTGGCACTAGAAATAATATTCTATACGGCATTTCTTATTGCTTTTGCTGTCAAATCGCCGATTATACCCTTACATACATGGTTACCAGATACCCACGGAGAGGCGCATTACAGCACTTGTATGCTTTTAGCCGGAATCTTATTAAAAATGGGAGCATATGGGTTGGTTCGAATTAATATGGAATTTTTTTCCCACGCTCATTCCATATTTTGCCCCTGGTTAATGATATTAGGTTGTATTCAAATAATCTATGCCGCTGCAACATCTTTTGGTCAACGGAATCTAAAAAAAAGAATCGCTTATTCTTCCGTATCTCATATGGGTTTTATAATTATAGGAATTGGTTCTATAAGTGATACTGGTCTCAACGGGGCCATTTTACAAATAATATCTCATGGATTTATTGGCGCTGCCCTTTTTTTCTTGGCAGGAACTAGTTATGATAGACTGCGTCTTCTTTATCTTGACGAAATGGGCGGAATGGCTATCCCAATGCCAAAAATATTCACTATTTTCACTATCTTATCAATGGCTTCTCTTGCATTGCCTGGCATGAGCGGTTTTGTTGCAGAATTGATAGTTTTTTTTGGAATAATTACTAGTCAAAAATATCTTTTCATGATGAAAATACTAATTACTTTTGTAACAGCAATTGGAATGATATTAACTCCTATTTATTTATTATCTATCTTACGGCAAATGTTCTATGGATACAAGTTTTTTAATACATCAAACTCTTCTTTTTTTGATTCTGGGCCCAGAGAATTATTTATTTCTATTTCTATCCTTATACCCATAATAGGTATTGGTATTTATCCAGATTTCATTTTCTCATTTTCGGTTGACAAGGTTGAAGCTATTCTATCTCATTTTTGATGGATGATTTTTGTGAATAAATGAATCAAAAAGATACAAAAAAATATTTTCCCGTTAGATTCATTTAAAAAATTGAAATTAGAATCGAATATGTTTGTTGTTTGTGAGAACCCCTTGAATCATTACATTACTTGATTGAAAGGGTTCTCGACGATTTATGGAAAGTATATATTTATATGCTTTCCATATTTTTCTTTATCAGGTTCTTTGAGTCAATTAGATGTAAATGAACCATAACTATGTAGTCCTATTCCTAATAGATTGATCCCCAAATAACATATCCAAATTATAAGAAATCCTATCGAGGCCACTATTGAAGAATTTACACCCTCTAATTTTTTATTTTTTCTAGTATGTAAATAAATCGCGAATATGGTCCAAGTAATAAAGGCCCAAGTTTCCTTTGGATCCCAATTCCAATAGGAACCCCATGCCTCGTTAGCCCATACTGCTCCTGAAAGAATACCTACCGTTAAAAAGAGAAAACCCATACTAATAATACGATAACCCCAACGATCCAATTGTTGAATAAATTGAGACCTATAATAATTTCTAGAAGAAGAAAAATAAGTTTTTCGTAAAACATTGTTTCTTTCATTCCTATTCATGTATTTGATTTCAACAAAATCAACTGATTTTTTTAAAGAATCAAAATTCTTGGTAAAAGAAAGAATTTGGATGACTTCTTGAAACGTAATGACTAAAATAGCCACTGATAATAATGATCCACATAAAAGAGCTGCATAGCCCAGTATCATCATACTTACGTGCATCATTAGCCAATGGGATTGTAGAGCGGGTACTAATATTACGGATTGATGCAGTTTGGTTAAAAGACCCGAAGTCGCAAAGGCTTGGGTAAAAATAACACTTGGTGCAATTATTGTACTTAAAAGGTTTTTCTCCTTTTTAAAAAAAAGAACCATATGAAAAATTGAAAAACCCCATGAAAGAAAGATTAGGGATTCATATAAATCACTAAATGGTAAATGTCCCGAAAAAAACCAACGAGTAATTAACAATCCCGTTACACAGAAAAAAGTTATTATCATGGCTTTTTTGGACAAATCATATAATCCTACAATTTCATTGACTAATAAGGTTATCAAATGAATTGAAATAACAATTGATATAAGGGAAAACGATATATGAGTTAATATATGCTCTAAAGTTGATAATATCATATATATCATGAAAATAAAAATATCTATAATGAAAATAAAAAAGGTATGAATACTCGGAATAGAAATAGGGAATTCATTATAGGACTTATGATATGATTATTTGAAAATTTTTCAAATAAAATATAGGATGCCATGCCGCTACTCGGACTCGAACCGAGATGCTCTAGCACTGCTTCCTAAGAGCAGCGTGTCTACCAATTTCACCATAGCGGCTTACTCGAAATCATAATAACCCAGTATTTAGTCAATCGTCGAGATTGAATAAAGTAAAGTTCGATATTTATTGAGTACATTTCTAAACATTTATTATATAAATTGAGAATAAAAAGTAATTTTATTGAACAGATCTGAATAGAGAAATATATGATATATGGAATCATTTTTTTTTATTTAAGTAAAAGAACGTTTTGATTTCTCTATTCAGATCTGTTTTTTTTTTCAATTTTGACTTTTTGAAATCAAAAAAAAAAGCACTAAATTAGAACTATCTAGTTCTGACTTCAATCCAGTAATGAAAAAGATAATTATTTTTTTGTAGTTGCTTATGACTCATTCAAAAAAATTAGATTCTATATATATTTAGAATAATCTAATTTTTACGATTAATTGTGTAAAGCGTGTAGTAGCAACGGAACCCAGAGAGAATATATGGAAAAGACAGTTGTATTGTATACTATTCTATTATTATATATTAGTTAATGATCTCGGTTCAGAGAGTCCTTTCTTTCGTGATGAACTAGCTACATTTTATCGCTGTGGGCGGAGGAGAAAGGCAACAAGATGATTGTAACATCATAAAAGCAAGTAGATCAACGTCGTTCCAATATACAACATAGGTTTTGGCAATGCAATGTGGTTGGGCTCTCATGTCGATCCGAATAAATCATCCTTTTCGCTGAAGTAATTGCCTGCTAGACAAGAGGATAACAAGTTCAAAATTCTGTGTTAATGGTCGGA
>CAWUDS030000575.1:0-25974 GCA_963859935.3 Lathyrus sativus | reverse complement strand
GACCTTGCCGTGAGGCATCTGTTAAACAAGCAGGCATCGAACCCGAACGGCAGCTCAACCAGAAGTTGATAAGAACATTAAACCTTGCCTTCACGCATCTATTAAACAAACAGGCATCGAACCCGAAGTCTGGCTCAACACCAAGTTGAGAGGAACATTTGACCTCGCCGTTAGGCATCTGTTAAACAAACACGCATCGAATTTGAAGACGGCTCAACCGGAAGTTGAGAAGAACATCTGACCTCGCCGTCAGATATCTGTTAAACAAACAGGCATCGAACCCGAAGGCCGGCTCATCCCGAAATTGAGAAGAACATCTGACATTGCTGTCAAGCATCTGTAAACAAACAAGCATTGAACCCGGAGGCTGGCTCCACAGTTGAGAAGAACATCTTACCTCGCCGTTAGGTATCTGTTAAACAAATAGGCATTGAACCCGAAGGGCGGCTCAACACGAAGTTGAGAGGAACATCTGACCTCGCCGTGAGGCATCTGTTAAACAAGAAGGCATCGAACCCGAAGGGCGGCTCAACCAGAGTTTGATAAGAACATCAGACCTTGCCGTCAGGCATATATTAAACAAACAGGCGTCGAACCTGAAGGTCGGCTCAACACCAAGTTGAGAGGAACATTTGACCTTGCTGTCAGGCATTTGTTAAACAAACAGACATCGAACCTGAAGGCCGGCTCAACCCGAAGTAGAAAAGAACATGTGACCTCGCTGTCAGGCATCTGTAAAACAAACAAGCATCGAACCCGAAGGCCGGCTCAACCTGATGTTGAGAAGAACATCTGACCTAACCGTCAGGTATCTGTTAAACAAACAGGCATTGAACCCGAAGGCCGGCTCAACACCAAGTTAAGAGGAACATCTGACCTTGCCATGAGGCATCAGTTAAACACGCAGGCATCGAACCCGAAGAGCGGCTCAACCAGAAGTTGATAAGAACATCAGACCTTACCGTCAGGCATCTATTAAACAAACAGGCATCGAACCCAAAGGTCGGCTCAACACCAAGTTGAGAGGAACATTTGACCTCGCCGTAAGGCATCTGTTAAACAAATAGGCATCAAAACTGAAGGCAGCTCAACCGGAAGTTGAGAAGAACATCTGACCTCGCCGTCAGGTATCTGTTAAACAAACAGGCATCGAACCCGAAGGCCAGCTCAACTACAAGTTGTGAAGAACACATGACCTCACTTTCAGGTATCTGTTAAAAAAACAGGCATCGAACCCGAAGGCCGGCTCAACCCGATGTTGAGAAGAACATGTGACCTCGATGTCAGACATCTATTAAACAAACAGGCATTGAACCCGAAGGCCGGCTCAACCTGAAGTTGAGAAGAACATCTGACCTTGCCGTCAGGTATCTGTTAAACAAACAGGCATTGAAGCCGAAGGCCGGCTCAACACGAAGTTGAGAGGAACATCTGACCTCGCTGTGAGGCATCTGTTAAACAAGCAGGCATCGAACCCGAAGGGCGGCTCAACCAGACGTTGATAAGAACATCAGACCTTGCCGTCAGGCATATATTAAACAAACAGGTGTCGAACCCGAAGGCCGGCGCAACACCAAGTTGAGAGGAACATTTGACTTCGCCGTCAGGCATCTGTTAAACAAACAGGCATCAAACCCGAAGCCCGGCTCAACCCGATGTTCAGAAGAACATGTGACCTCGCTGTCAGGCATCTGTTAAACAAACAGGCATCGAACCCGAAGGCCGGCTCGACCTGAAGTTGAGAAGAACATCTGACCTCGCCGTCAGGTATCTGTTAAATAAACAGGCATAGAACCCGAAGGCCGGCTCAACACGAAGTTGAGAGGAACATCTGACCTTGCCGTGAGGCATCTGTTAAACAAGCAGGCATCGAACCCGAAGGGCGGCTCAACCAGAAGTTGATAAGAACATTAAACCTTGCCTTCACGCATCTATTAAACAAACAGGCATCGAACCCGAAGTCCGGCTCAACACCAAGTTGAGAGGAACATTTGACCACGCCGTCAGGCATCTGTTAAACAAACACGCATCAAATTTGAAGGCGGCTCAACCGGAAGTTGAGAAGAACATCTGACCTCGCCGTCAAGCCTCTGTAAATAAACAGGCATTGAACCCGGAGGCTGGCTCTATAGTTGAGAAGAACATCTGACCTCGCCGTTAGGTATCTGTTAAACAAATAGGCATTAAACCCGAAGGGCGGCTCAACACGAAGTTGAGAGGAACATATGACCTCGCCGTGAGGCATCTAATAAACAAGAAGGCATCGAACCCGAAGGGCGGCTCAACCAGAGTTTGATAAGAACATCAGACCTTGCCGTCAAGCATATATTAAACAAACAGGCGTCGAACCTGAAGACCGGCTCAACACCAAGTTGAGAGGAACATTTGACCTTGCTGTCAGGCATTTGTTAAACAAACAGACATCGAACCTGAAGGCCGGCTCAACCCGAAGTAGAAAAGAACATGTGACCTCGCTGTCAGGCATCTGTTAAACAAACAAGCATCGAACCCGAAGGCCGGCTCAACCTGATGTTGAGAAGAACATCTGACCTAACCGTCAGGTATCTGTTAAACAAACAGGCATTGAACCCGAAGGCCGGCTCAACACCAAGTTAAGAGGAACATCTGACCTCGCCATGAGGCATCTGTTAAACACGCACGCATCGAACCCGAAGGGCGGCTCAACCAGAAGTTGATAAGTATATCAGACCTTACTGTCAGGCATCTATTAAACAAACAGGCATCGAACCTGAACGCCGGCTCAACACCAAGTTGAGAGGAACATTTGACCTCGCCGTCAGGCATCTGTTAAACAAACAGGTATCGAAACTGAAGGCGGCTCAACCGGAAGTTGAGAAAAACATCTGACCTCGCCGTCATGTATCTGTTAAACAAACAGGCATCGAACCCGAAGGCCGACTCAACCCGAAGTTGAGAAGAACATCTGACCTCGCTGTCAGGTATCTGTTACACAAACATGCATTGAACCCGAAGGCCGGCTCAGCCTGAAGTTGAGAACAACATCAGACCACGTCGTCAGGTATCTGTTAAACAAACAGGCATTGAATCCGAAGGCCGACTCAACACGAAGTTGAGAACCCGAAGGCCGGCTCAACCTGAAGTTGAGAAGAACATCTGACCTCGCCGCCAGGTATCTGTTAAACAAACAGGCATCAAACCCGAAGGCCGGCTCAACCAGAAGTTGTGAAGAACATATGACCTCACCGTCAGGTATCTCTTAAAAAAACAGGCATCGAACCCGAAGGCCGGCTCAACCCGAAGTTGAGAAGAACATCTGACCTTGCCACCAGACATCTGTTAAACAAACAGGCATTGAACCCGAAGGCCGGCTCAACTTGAAGTTGAGAAGAACATCTGACCACGCTGTCAGGTATCTATTAAACAAACAGGCATTGAACCCAAAGGCCGGCTCAACACGAAGTTGAGAGGAACATATGACCTCGCTGTGAGGCATTTGTTAAACAAGCAGGCATCGAACCTGAAGGGCGGCTTAACCTGACGTTGATAAGAACATCAGACCTTGCCGTCAGGCATATATTAAACAAACAGGTGCCGAACCCGAAGGTCGGCGCAACACCAAGTTGAGAGGAACATTTGACCTCGCCGTCAGGCATCTCTTAAACAAACAGGCATCAAACCCGAAGCCCGGCTCAACCCGAAGTTGAGAAGAGCATGTGACCTTGCTGTCAGGCATCTGTTAAACAAACAGACATCGAACCCGAAGGCCGGCTCGACCTGAAGTTGAGAAGAACATCTGACCTCGCCGTCAGGTATCTGTTAAATAAACAGGCATTGAACCCGAAGGTCGGCTCAACACGAAGTTGAGAGGAACATCTGACCTCGCTGTGAGGAATCTGTTAAACAAGCAGGCATCGAACCCGAAGGGCGGCTCAACCAGAAGTTGATAAGAACAACAGACCTTGCCTTCACGCATCTGTTAAACAAACAGGCATCGAACCCGAAGTCCGGCTCAACACCAAGTTGAGAGGAACATTTGACCTCGCCGTCAGGCATCTGTTAAACAAACACGCATCGAATTTGAAGGCGGCTCAACCGGAAGTTGAGAAGAACATCTGACCTCGCTGTCAGGTATCTATTAAACAAACAGGCATCGAACCCGAATTCCGGATCAACCCGAAGTTGGGAAGAACATCTGACCTCTCTGTCAGGCATCTGTTAAACAAACAGGCATGGAACCCGAAGGCCGGCTCAACCTGAAGTTGAGAAGAACATCTGACCTTGCCGTCAGGTATCTGTTAAACAAACATGCATTGAACCCGAAGGCCGGCTCAACACCAAGTTGAGAGGAACATTTGACCTCGCCGTCAGGCATCTGTTAAACAAACAGGCATCGAACCCGAAGGCCGGCTCAACCTATAGTTGAGAAGAACATCTGACCACGCCGTCAGGTATCTGTTAAACAAACAGACGTTGAACCCGATGGCCGACTCAACACGAAGTTGAGAGGAACATCTGTTCTCGCCGTGAGGCATCTGTTAAACAAGAAGGCATCGAACCCGAAGGACGGCTTAACCAGAAGTTGATAAGAACATTAGACCTTGTCGTCAGGCATCTATTAAACAAACAGGCATCGAACCCGAAGGCCGGCTCATCACCAACTTGAGAGGAACATTTGACCTCGCCGTCAGGCATCTGTTAAACAAACAGGCATCAAAATCGAAAACGGATCAACCGGAAAATTATAAGAGCATCTGACCTCGCCGTCATGTATCTGTTAAGCAAACAGGCATCAAACCCGAAGCCCGGCTCAACCCTAAGTTGAGAAGAACATATGACCTCGCTGCCAGGCATCTGTTAAACAAACAAGCATCGAATCCAAAGGGCGGCTCAACCAGAAGTTGATAAGAACATCAGACCTTGTCGTTAGGCATCTATTAAACAAACAGGCATCGAACCCGAAGGCCGACTCAACACCAAGTTGAGAAGAACATTTGACCTCGTTGCAGGCATCTATTAAACAAACAGGCATCGAAAGCGAAAGCGGCTCAACCGGAAATTGAGAAGAACATCTGACCTCGCTGTCATGTATCTGTTAAGCAAAAAGGCATCAAACTCGAAGGTCGACTCAACCCGAAGTTGAGAAAACATCTGACCTCGCCGTCAGGCATCAGTTAAACAAATAGGCATCGAACCCGAATGTCGGCTCAACCTGAAGTTGAGAAGAACATCTGACCTCGCCGTCAGGTATCTGTTAAACAAACATGCATTGAACCCGAAGGCCGGCTCAACACCAAGTTGAGAGGAACATTTGACCTCGCCGTCAGGCATCTGTTAAACAAACAGGCATCGAACCCGAAGGCCGGCTCAACCTATAGTTGAGAAGAACATCTGACCACGCCGTCAGGTATCTGTTAAACAAACAGACGTTGAACCCGATGACCGACTATACACGAAGTTGAGAGGAACATCTGTTCTCGCCGTGAGGCATCTGTTAAACAAGAAGGCATCGAACCCGAAGGATGGCTCAACCAGAAGTTGATAAGAACATTAGACCTTGTCGTCAGGCATCTATTAAACAAACAGGCATCGAACCCGAAGGCCGGCTCATCACCAACTTGAGAGGAACATTTGACCTCGCCATGAGGCATCTGTTAAACACGCACGCATCGAACCCGAAGGGCGGCTCAACCAGAAGTTGATAAGTATATCAGACCTTACTGTCAGGCATCTATTAAACAAACAGGCATCGAACCCGAACGCCGGCTCAACACCAAGTTGAGAGGAACGTTTGACCTCGCCGTCAGGCATCTGTTAAACAAACAGGTATCGAAACTGAAGGCGGCTCAACCGGAAGTTGAGAAGAACATCTGACCTCGCCGTCATGTATCTGTTAAACAAACAGGCATCGAACCCGAAGGCCGACTCAACCCGAAGTTGAGAAGAACATCTGACCTCGCTGTCAGGCATCTGTTACACAAACATGCATTGAACCCGAAGGCCGGCTCAGCCTGAAGTTGAGAACAACATCAGACCACGCCGTCAGGTATCTGTTAAACAAACAGGCATTGAATCCGAAGGCCGACTCAACACGAAGTTGAGAACCCGAAGGCCGGCTCAACCTGAAGTTGAGAAGAACATCTGACCTCGCCGCCAGGTATCTGTTAAACAAACAGGCATCAAACCCGAAGGCCGGCTCAACCAGAAGTTGTGAAGAACATATGACCTCACCGCCAGGTATCTCTTAAACAAATAGGCATCGAACCCGAAGGACGGCTCAACCCGAAGTTGAGAAGAACATCTGACCTTGCCACCAGACATCTGTTAAACAAACAGGCATTGAACCCGAAGGCCGGCTCAACCTGAAGTTGAGAAGAACATCTGACCACGCCGTCAGGTATCTATTAAACAAACAGGCATTGAACCCAAAGGCCGGCTCAACACGAAGTTGAGAGGAACATATGACCTCGCTGTGAGGCATTTGTTAAACAAGCAGGCATCGAACCTGAAGGGCGGCTTAACCTGACGTTGATAAGAACATCAGACCTTGCCGTCAGGCATATATTAAACAAACAGGTGCCGAACCCGAAGGTCGGCGCAACACCAAGTTGAGAGGAACATTTGACCTCGCCGTCAGGCATCTCTTAAACAAACAGGCATCAAACCCGAAGCCCGGCTCAACCCGAAGTTGAGAAGAGCATGTGACCTTGCTGTCAGGCATCTGTTAAACAAACAGACATCGAACCCGAAGGCCGGCTCGACCTGAAGTTGAGAAGAACATATGACCTCGCCGTCAGGTATCTGTTAAATAAACAGGCATTGAACCCGAAGGTCGGCTCAACACGAAGTTGAGAGGAACATCTGACCTCGCTGTGAGGAATCTGTTAAACAAGCAGGCATCGAACCCGAAGGGCGGCTCAACCAGAAGTTGATAAGAACAACAGACCTTGCCTTCACGCATCTGTTAAACAAACAGGCATCGAACCCGAAGTCCGGCTCAACACCAAGTTGAGAGGAACATTTGACCTCGCCGTCAGGCATCTGTTAAACAAACACGCATCGAATTTGAAGGCGGCTCAACCGGAAGTTGAGAAGAACATCTGACCTCGCTGTCAGGTATCTATTAAACAAACAGGCATCGAACCCGAATTCCGGATCAACCCGAAGTTGGGAAGAACATCTGACCTCTCTGTCAGGCATCTGTTAAACAAACAGGCATGGAACCCGAAGGCCGGTTCAACCTGAAGTTGAGAAGAACATCTGACCTCGCCGTCAGGTATCTGTTAAACAAACATGCATTGAACCCGAAGGCCGGCTCAACACCAAGTTGAGAGGAACATTTGACCTCGCCGTCAGGCATCTGTTAAACAAACAGGGATCGAACCCGAAGGCCGGCTCAACCTATAGTTGAGAAGAACATCTGACCACGCCGTCAGGTATCTGTTAAACAAACAGACGTTGAACCCGATGGCCGACTCAACACGAAGTTGAGAGGAACATCTGTTCTCGCCGTGAGGCATCTGTTAAACAAGAAGGCATCGAACCCGAAGGACGGCTTAACCAGAAGTTGATAAGAACATTAGACCTTGTCGTCAGGCATCTATTAAACAAACAGGCATCGAACCCGAAGGCCGGCTCATCACCAACTTGAGAGGAACATTTGACCTCGCCGTCAGGCATCTGTTAAACAAACAGGCATCAAAATCGAAAACGGATCAACCGGAAAATTATAAGAGCATCTGACCTCGCCGTCATGTATCTGTTAAGCAAACAGGCATCAAACCCGAAGCCCGGCTCAACCCTAAGTTGAGAAGAACATATGACCTCGCTGCCAGGCATCTGTTAAACAAACAAGCATCGAATCCAAAGGGCGGCTCAACTAGAAGTTGATAAGAACATCAGACCTTGTCGTTAGGCATCTATTAAACAAACAGGCATCGAACCCGAAGGCCGACTCAACACCAAGTTGAGAAGAACATTTGACCTCGTTGCAGGCATCTATTAAACAAACAGGCATCGAAAGCGAAAGCGGCTCAACCGGAAGTTGAGAAGAACATCTGACCTCGCTGTCATGTATCTGTTAAACAAACAGGCATCAAACTCGAAGGTCGACTCAACCCGAAGTTGAGAAAACATCTGACCTCGCCGTCAGGCATCAGTTAAACAAATAGGCATCGAACCCGAATGTCGGCTCAACCTGAAGTTGAGAAGAACATCTGACCTCGCCGTCAGGTATCTGTTAAACAAACATGCATTGAACCCGAAGGCCGGTTCAACACCAAGTTGAAAGGAACATTTGACCTCGCCGTCAGGCATCTGTTAAACAAACAGGCATCGAACCCGAAGGCCGGCTCAACCTATAGTTGAGAAGAACATCTGACCACGCCGTCAGGTATCTGTTAAACAAACAGACGTTGAACCCGATGGCCGACTCAACACGAAGTTGAGAGGAACATCTGTTCTCGCCGTGAGGCATCTGTTAAACAAGAAGGCATCGAACCCGAAGGATGGCTCAACCAGAAGTTGATAAGAACATTAGACCTTGTCGTCAGGCATCTATTAAACAAACAGGCATCGAACCCGAAGGCCGGCTCATCACCAACTTGAGAGGAACATTTGACCTCGCCGTCAGGCATCTGTTAAACAAACAGGCATCAAAATCGAAAGCGGATCAACTGGAAATTGATAAGAGCATCTGACCTCGCCGTCATGTATCTGTTACGCAAACAGGCATCAAACCCGAAGCCCGGCTCAACCCTAAGTTGAGAAGAACATATGACCTTGCTGTCAGGCATCTGTTAAACAAACAAGCATCGAATCCAAAGGGCGGCTCAACCAGAAGTTGATAAGAACATCAGACCTTGCCGTTAGGCATCTATTAAACAAACAGGCATCGAACCCGAAGGCCGGCTCAACACCAAGTTGAGAGGAACATTTGACCTCGTTGCAGGCATCTATTAAACAAACAGGCATCGAAAGCGAAAGCGGCTCAACCGGAAGTTGAGAAGAACATCTGACCTCGCTGTCATGTATCTGTTAAACAAACAGGCATCAAACTCGAAGGTCGACTCAACCCGAAGTTGAGAAGAACATCTGACCTCGTCGTCAGGCATCAGTTAAACAAACAGGCATCGAACCCAAAGACCGGCTCAACCTGAAGTTGACAAGAACATCTGACCTCGCCGTCAGGTATCTGTTAAACAAACAAGCATTGAACCCAAAGGCCGTCTCAAGACGAAGTTGAGAGGAACATCTGACCTCGCTGTGAGGCATCTGTTAACAAGAAGGCATCGAACCCAAAGGGCGGCTCAACCAGACGTTGATAAGAACATCACACCTTGCCGTCAGGCATATATTAATCAATTAGGCGTCGAACCCGAAGGCCGACTCAACCCTAAGTTGTGAAGAACATCTGACCTCGCCGTCAAGTATCTGTTAAACAAACAGGCATCGAACCCAAAGGTCGGCTCAAACCTAAGTTGAGAAGAACATCTGACCTCGCTGTCAGGCATCTGTTAAACAAACAGGTATTGAACCCGAAGGCCGGCTCAGCCTGAAGTTGAGAAGAACATCTGACCTCGCCGTCAGGTATTTGTTAAACAAACAGGCATTGAACCCGAACGTCAGATCAACACGAAGTTGAGAGGAACATCTGACTTCGCCGTGAGGCATCTGTTAAACAAGTAGGCATCGAACCTGATGGGCGGTTCAACCAGAAGTTATTAAGAACATTCGACCGTACCGTCTGGCATCTATTAAACAAACAGGCCTCAAACTCGAAGACCGGCTCAACACCAAGTTGAGAGGAACATTTGACCTTGTTGTCAGGCATCTGTTAAATAAACAGGCATCGAAACCGAAGGCGGCTCAATCGGAAGTTGAGAAGAACATCTGATCTCGCCGTCAGGTATCTGTTAAACAAACAGGCATCGAACCCGAAGGCCGGCTCAACCCGAAGTATAGAAGAACATGTGACCTCGCTGTCAGGCATCTGTTAAACAAACAGGCATCGAACCTGAAGGCCAGCTCAACCTATAGTAGAGAAGAACATCTGACCACGCCGTCAAGTATCTGTTAAACAAACAGACATTGAACTCGATGGCCGGCTCAACACGAAGTTGAGAGGAACATCTGACCTCGCCGTGAGGCATCTGTTAAACAAGCAGGCGTAGAACCCGAAGGGCGGCTCAACCAGAAGGCGTAAGAACATTAGACCTTATCATCAGGCATCTATTAAACAAACAGGCATCGAACCCGATGGCAGGCTCATCACCAAGTTGAGAGGAACATTTGACCTCGCCGTCAGGCATCTGTTAAACAAACAGGCATCAAAACCGAAAGCGGATCAACCGGAAATTGAGAAGAACATCTGACCTCGCCGTCATGTATCTGTTGAGAAAACAGGCATCAAACCCGAAGGCCGGCTCTACCCTAAGTTGAGAAGAACATGTGACCTCGCTGTCAGCCATCAGTTAAACAAACAGGCATCGAACCCGAAGGCCGGCTCAACCTGAAGTTGAGAAGAACATCTGACCTCACCGCCAGGTATCTATTAAACAAATAGGCATCGAACCCGAAGGCCGACTCAACTAGAAGTTGTGAAGAACATCTGACCTCGCTGTCAGGTATCTGTTAAACAAACATGCATCAAACCCGAAGGCCGGCTCAACCCGAAGTTGAGAAGAACATCTGACCTCGCTGTCAGGCATCTGTTAAACAAACAGGCATCGAAACCAAAAGCGGCTCAACCAGAAGTTGAGAAGAACATTTGAGCTTGCCGTCATGTATCTGTTAAACTAATAGGCTTCGAACCCGAAGGCCGGCTCTACCTGAAGTTGAGAAGAACATGTGACCCCGCTGTCTTGCATCTGTTAAACAAACAGGCATCGAACCCGAAGGCCGGCTCAATCTGAAGTTGAGAAGAACATCGGACCTCGGCGTCAGGTATCTGTTAAGCAAACAGGCATCGAACCCGAAGGCCGGCTCAACCAGAAGTTGTGAAGAACATCTGACCTCGCCGTCAGGTATCTGTTAAAAAAACAGGCATCGAACACGAAGTCCCGCTCAACACGAAGTTGAGAAGAACATCTGACCTCCCCGTTAGACATCTGTTAAACAAATAGGCATCGAACCCAAAGGCCGGCTCAACCCGAAGTTGAGAAGAACATCTGACCTCGCTGTCAGGCATCTGTTAAACAAACAGGCATCGAACCCGAAGGCCGGCTCAACCTGAAGTTGAGAAGAACATCTGACCTCGTCGTCAGGTATTTGTTAAATAAACAGGCATTGAACCCGAACGTCAGATCAACACGAAGTTGAGAGGAACATCTGACCTCGCCGTGAGGCATCTGTTAAACAAGCAGGCGTAGAACCCGAAGGGCGGCTCAACCAGAAGTTTATAAGAACATTAGACCTTATCATCAGGCATCTATTAAACAAACAGGCCTCGAACCCGAAGGCAGGCTCATTACCAAGTTAAGAGGAACATTTGACCTCACCGTCAGGCATCTGTTAAACAAACAGGCATCAAAACCCAAAGCGGATCAACCAGAAATTGAGAAGAACATCTGACCTCGCCGTCATGTATCTGTTAAGCAAACAGGCATCAAACCCGAAGGCCGGCTCAACCCTAAGTTGAGAAGAACATCTGACCTCGCTATCAGGCATCTGTTAAACAAACAGGCATCGAACCTGAAGGCCGGCTCAACCTGAAGTTGAGAAGAACATCTGACCTCACCGCCAGGTATCTATTAAACAAATAGGCATCGAACCCGAAGGCCGGCTCAACTAGAAGTTATGAAGAACATCTGACCTCGCCGTCAGGTATCTGTTAAACAAACATGCATCAAACCCGAAGGCCGGCTCAACTCGAAGTTGAGAAGAACATCTGACCTCACTGTTAGGCATCTGTTAAACAAACAGGCATCGAACTCGAAGACCGGCTCAACCTGAAGTTGAGAAGAACATCTGACCTCGCCGTTAGGTATCTGTTAAACAAACAGGCATTGAACCCGAAGACCGGCTCAAGACGAAGTTGAGAGGAACATCTGACCTCGCCGTGAGGCATCTGTTAAACAAGAAGGGACCGAACCCAAAGGGCAGCTCAACCAGACGTTGATAAGAACATCAGACCTTTCCATGAGGCATATATTAAATAAACAGGCGTCGAACCCAATGGCCAGCTCAACACCAAGTTGAGAGGAACATTTGACCTCGCCGTCAGGCTTCTGTTAAACAAACAGGCATCGAACCCAAAGGCCGGCTCAACCCGAAGTTGAGAAGAACATGTGACCGCGCTGTCAGGCGTCTTTTAAACAAACAGGCATCGAACCCGAAGGCCGGCTCAACCAGAAGTTGAGAAGAACATCTGACCTCGCCGTCAGGTATTTGTTAAACAAACAGGCATTGAACCCGAACGTCAGATCAACACGAAGTTAAAAGGAACATCTGACATCGCCGTGAGGCATCTGTTAAGCAAGAAGGCATCGAACCTGATGGGCGGTTCAACCAGAAGTTATTAAGAACATTCGACCGTACCGTCTGGCATCTATTAAACAAATAGGCCTCAAACTCGAAGACCGGCTCAACACCAAGTTGAGAGGAACATTTGACCTCGCTGTCAGGCATCTGTTAAATAAACAGGCATCGAAACCGAAGGCGGCTCAACCGGAAGTTGAGAAGAACATCTGATCTCGCCGTTAGGTATCTGTTAAACAAACAGGCATCGAACCCGAAGGCCGGCTCAACCCGAAGTATAGAAGAACATGTGACCTCGTTGTCAGGCATCTGTTAAACAAACAGGCATCGAACCTGAAGGCCGGCTCAACCTATAGTTGAGAAGAACATCTGACCACACCGTCAAGTATCTGTTAAACAAACAGACATTGAACTCGATGGCCGGCTCAACACAAAGTTGAGAGGAACATCTGACCTCGCCGTGAGGCATCTGTTAAACAAGCAGGCGTAGAACCCGAAGGGCGGCTCAACCAGAAAGGGTAAGAACATTAGACCTTATCATCAGGCATCTATTAAACATACAGGCATCGAACCCGAAGGCAGGCTCATCACCAAGTTGAGAGGAACATTTGACCTCGCCGTCAAGCATCTGTTAAACAAACAGGCATCAAAACCGAAAGCGGATCAACCGGAAATTGAGAAGAACATCCGACCTCGCCGTCATGTATCTGTTAAGCAAACAGGCATCAAACCCGAAGGCCGGCTCTACCCTAAGTTGAGAAGAACATGTGACCTCGCTGTCAACCATCAGTTAAACAAACAGGCATCGAACCCGAAGGCCGGCTCAACCTGAAGTTGTGAAGAACATCTGACCTCACCGCCAGGTATCTATTAAACAAATAGGCATCGAACCCAAAGGCCGGCTCACCTAGAAGTTGTGAAGAACATCTGACCTCGCCCTCAGGTATCTGTTAAACAAACATGCATCAAACCCGAAGGCCGGCTCAACCCGAAGTTGAGAAGAACATCTGACCTCGCTGTCAGGCATCTGTTAAACAAACTGGCATCGAAACCAAAAGCGGCTCAACCAGAAGTTGAGAAGAACATTTGAGCTCGCCATCATGTATCTGTTAAACTAACAGGCTTCGAACCCGAAGGCCGGCTCAAGCCGAAGTTGAGAAGAACATGTGACCCCGCTGTCTTGCATCTATTAAAAAAACAGGCATCGAACCCAAAGGCCGGCTCAACCTGAAGTTGAGAAGAACATATGACCTCGGCGTCAGGTATCTGTTAAACAAACAGGCATCGAACCCGAAGGCCAGCTCAACCCGAAGTTATGAAGAACATCTGACCTCGCCGTCAGGTATCTGTGAAAAAAACAGGCATCGAACACGAAGCCCCGCTCAAGACGAAGTTGAGAAGAACATCTGACCTCTCCGTCAGACATCTGTTAAACAAACAGGAATCGAACCCAAAGGCCGACTCAACCTGAAGCTGAGAAGAACATCTGACCTCGCCGTCAGGTATCTGTTAAACAAACAGGCATCGAACCCGAAGGTCGGCTCAACCAAAAGTTGTGAAGAACATCTGACCTCGCCGTCAGGTATCTGTTAAACAAACAGGCATCGAACCCAAAGGCCGGCTCAACCCGAAGTTAAGAAGAACATCTGACCTCGCTGTCAGGCATCTGTTAAACAAACAGGCATCGAACCCGAAGGCCGGCTCGACCTGAAGTTGAGAAGAACATCTGACCTCGCCGTCAGGTATTTGTTAAACAAACAGGCATTGAACCCGAACGTCAGATCAACACGAAGTTGAGAGGAACATCTGACCTCGCCCTGAGGCATCTGTTAAACAAGCAGGCGTAGAACCCGAAGGGCGGCTCAACCAGAAGTTTATAAGAACATTAGACCTTATCGTCAAGCATCTATTAAACAAACAGGCCTCGAACCCGAAGGCAGACTCATCACCAAGTTGAGAAGAACATGTGACCTCGCTGTCAGGCATCTGTTAAACAAACAGGCATCGAACCTGAAGGCCGGCTCAACCTATAGTTGAGAAGAACATCTGACCACACCGTCAAGTATCTGTTAAACAAACAGACATTGAACTCGATGGCCGGCTCAACACAAAGTTGAGAGGAACATCTGACCTCGCCGTGAGGCATCTGTTAAACAAGCAGGCGTAGAACCCGAAGGGTGGCTCAACCAGAAAGGGTAAGAACATTAGACCTTATCATCAGGCATCTATTAAACAAACAGGCATCGAACCCGAAGGCAGGCTCATCACCAAGTTGAGAGGAACATTTGACGTCGCCGTCAAGCATCTGTTAAACAAACAGGCATCAAAACCGAAAGCGGATCAACCGGAAATTGAGAAGAACATCCGACCTCGCCGTCATGTATCTGTTAAGCAAACAGGCATCAAACCCGAAGGCCGGCTCTACCCTAAGTTGAGAAGAACATGTGACCTCGCTGTCAACCATCAGTTAAACAAACAGGCATCGAACCCGAAGGCCGGCTCAACCTGAAGTTGTGAAGAACATCTGACCTCACCGCCAGGTATCTATTAAACAAATAGGCATCGAACCCAAAGGCCGGCTCACCTAGAAGTTGTGAAGAACATCTGACCTCGCCCTCAGGTATCTGTTAAACAAACATGCATCAAACCCGAAGGCCGGCTCAACCCGAAGTTGAGAAGAACATCTGACCTCGCTGTCAGGCATCTGTTAAACAAACAGGCATCGAAACCAAAAACGGCTCAACCAGAAGTTGAGAAGAACATTTGAGCTTGCCATCATGTATCTGTTAAACTAACAGGCTTCGAACCCGAAGGCCGGCTCAAGCCGAAGTTGAGAAGAACATGTGACCCCGCTGTCTTGCATCTATTAAAAAAACAGGCATCGAACCCAAAGGCTGGCTAAACCTGAAGTTGAGAAGAACATATGACCTCGGCGTCAGGTATCTGTTAAACAAACAGGCATCGAACCCGAAGGCCAGCTCAACCCGAAGTTATGAAGAACATCTGACCTCGCCGTCAGGTATCTGTGAAAAAAACAGGCATCGAACACGAAGCCCCGCTCAAGACGAAGTTGAGAAGAACATCTGACCTCTCCGTCAGACATCTGTTAAACAAACAGGCATCGAACCCAAAGGCCGACTCAACCTGAAGCTGAGAAGAACATCTGACCTCGCCGTCAGGTATCTGTTAAACAAACAGGCATCGAACCCGAAGGTCGGCTCAACCAAAAGTTGTGAAGAACATCTGACCTCGCCGTCAGGTATCTGTTAAACAAACAGGCATCGAACCCAAAGGCCGGCTCAACCCGAAGTTAAGAAGAACATCTGACCTCGCTGTCAGGCATCTGTTAAACAAACAGGCATCGAACCCGAAGGCCGGCTCGACCTGAAGTTGAGAAGAACATCTGACCTCGCCGTCAGGTATTTGTTAAACAAACAGGCATTGAACCCGAACGTCAGATCAACACGAAGTTGAGAGGAACATCTGACCTCGCCCTGAGGCATCTGTTAAACAAGCAGGCGTAGAACCCGAAGGGAGGCTCAACCAGAAGTTTATAAGAACATTAGACCTTATCGTCAAGCATCTATTAAACAAACAGGCCTCGAACCCGAAGGCAGATTCATCACCAAGTTGAGAAGAACATGTGACCTCGCTGTCAGGCATCTGTTAAACAAACAGGCATCGAACCCGAAGGCCGGCTCAACCTGAAGTTGAGAAGAACATCTGACCTCACCGCCAGGTATCTATTAAACAAATAGGCATCGAACCCGAAGGCCGGCTCAACTAGAAGTTGTGAAGAACATCTAACCTCGCCGTCAGGTATCTGTTAAACAAACATGCATCAAACCCGAAGGCCGGCTCAACCCGAAGTTGAGAAGAACATCTGACCTCGCTGTCAGGCATCTGTTAAACAAACAGGCATCGAACCCGAAGACCGGCTCAACCTGAAGTTGAGAAGAACATCTGACCTCGCTGTTAGGTATCTGTTAAACAAACAGGCATTGAACCCGAAGGCCGGCTCAAGACGAAGTTGAGAGGAACATCTGACCTCACCGTGAGGCATCTGTTAAACAAGAAGGCATCGAACCCAAAGGGCGGCTCAACCAGACGTTGATAAGAACATCAGACCTTTCCATGAGGCATATATTAAACAAACAGGCGTCGAACCCAAAGGCCGGCTCAACACCAAGTTGGGAGGAACATTTGACCTCGCCGTTAGGCTTCTGTTAAACAAACAGGCATCGAACCCAAAGGCCGGCTCAACCCAAAGTCGAGAAGAACATGTGACCTCGCTGTCAGGCGTCTGTTAAACAAACAGGGATCGAACCCGAAGGCCGGGTCAACCTGAAGTTGAGAAGAACATCTGACCTCGTCGTCAGGTATCTGTTAAACAAACAGGCATTGAACCCGAAGGATGGCTCAACACAAAGTTGAGAGGAACATCTGACCTCACCGTGAGGCATCTGTTAAACAAGCAGGCATCGAACCCGAAGGGTGGCTCAACCAGAAGTTTATAAGAACATCAGACCATGCCGTTAGGCATATATTAAACAAACAGGCATCGAACCCGAAGGCGGCTCATCACCAAGTTGAAAGGAACATTTGACCTCACCGTCAGGCATCTGTTAAACAAACAGGCAGCAAAACCGAAAGCGGATCAACCGGAAATTGAGAAGAACATCTGACCTCGCCGTCATGTATCTGTTAAGCAAACAGGCATCAAACCCGAAGGCTGGGTCAACCCTAAGTTGATAAGAACATGTGACCTCGCTGTCAGACATCTGTTAAACAAACAGGCATCGAACCCGAAGGCCGGCTCAACCAGAAGTTGTGAAGAACATCTGACCTCGCTGTCAGGTATCTGTTTAACATACATGCATCAAACCCGAAGGCCGGCTCAACCCCAAGTTGAGAGGAACATTTGACCTCGCCGTCAGGCATCTGTTAAACAAATAGGCATCGAAACCGAAAGCGGCTCAACCGGAAGTTGAGAAGAACGTCTGACCTCGCCGTCATGTATCTATTAAACAAACAGGAATTGAACCCGAAGGCTGGCTCAACACAAAGTTGAGAGGAACATCTGACCTCGCCGTGAGGCATCTGTTAAACAAGCAGACATCGAATCCGAAGGGCGGCTCAACTAGAAGTTGATAAGAACATCAGACCATGCCGTCAGGCATCTATTAAACAAACAGGCATCGAACCCGAAGGCCGGCTCAACACCAAGTTGAGAGGAACATTTGACCTCGCCGTCAGGCATCTGTTAAACAAACAGGCATCGAACCCGAAGGCCAGCTCAACCCGAAGTTGAGAAGAACACGTGACCTCATTGTCAGGCATCTGTTAAACAAACAGGCATCGAACCCGTAGGCCGGCTCAACCTATAGTTGAGAAGAACATCTAACCACGCCGTCAGGTATCTGTTAAACAAACAGACATTGAACTCGATGGACGGCTCAACACGAAGTTGAGAGGAACATCTGACCTTGCCGTGAGGCATCTGTTAAACAAGAAGGCATCGAACCCGAAGGGCGGCTCAACCAGAAGTTTATAAGAACATTAGACCTTATTGTCAGGCATCTATTAAACAAACAAGGATCGAACCCGAAGGCAGGCTCATCACCAAGTTGAGAAGAACATCTGACCTCGCCGTCAGGCATTTGTTAAACAAACAAGCATCGAACCCGAAGATCGGCTCAATCTGAAGTTGAGAAGAACATCTGACCTCGCCGTTAGGTATCTGTTAAATAAACAGGCATTGAATCCGAAGGCCGGCTCAAGACAAAGTTGAAAGGAACATCTGACCTCGCCGGGAGGCATCTGTTAAACAAGAAGGCATCAAACTCAAAGGGCGGCTCAACCAGACGTTGATAAGAACATCAGACCTTGCCGTGAGGCATATATTAAAGAAACAGGCGTCGAACCCAAAGGCCTGCTCAACACCAAGTTGAGAGGAACATTTGACCTCGCAGTCAGGCTTCTGTTAAACAAAACAGGCATCGACCCCGAAGGCCGGCTCAACCCGAAGTTGAGAAGTACATGTGATCGCGCTGTCAGGCATCTATTACACAAACAGGCATCGAACCCGAAGGCCGGCTCAACCTGAAGTTGAGAAGAACATCTGACCTCGCCGTCAGGTATCTGTTAAACAAACATGCATTGAACCCGAAGGCTGGCTCAACACAAAGTTGTGAGGAACATCTGACCTCGCCGTGAGGCATCTGTTAAACAAGCAGACATTGAATCCGAAGGGCGGCTCAACTAGATGTTGATAAGAACATCAGACCATGCCGTCAGGCATCTATTAAACAAACAGGCATCGAACCCGAAGGCCGGCTCAACACCAAGTTGAGAGGAACATTTGACCTCGCCGTCAGGCATCTGTTAAACAAATAGGTATCGAAACCGAAAGCGGCTCAACCGGAAGTTGAGAAGAACGTCTGACCTCTCCGTCATGTATCTATTAAACAAACAGGCATTGAACCCGAAGGCCGACAAAACACGAAGTTGAAAGGAACATCTGACCTCACCGTGAGGCATCTATTAAACAAGCAGGCATCGAACCCAAAGTGCGTCTCAACCAGACGTTGATAAGAACATCAGACCTTGCCGTCAGGCATATATTAAACAAACAGGCGTCGAATCCGAAGGCCGGCTCAACACCAAGTTGAGAGGAACATTTGACCTCGCCGTCAGGCATCTGTTAAACAAACAGGCATCGAACCCGAAGGCCAGCTCAACTCGAAGTTGAGAAGAACATGTGACCTTGCTGTCAGGCATCTGTTAAACAAACAGGCATCGAACCCGTAGGCCGGCTCAACCTATAGTTGAGAAGAACATCTGACCACGCCGTGAGGTATCTGTTAAACAAACAGACATTGAACTCGATGGAAGGCTCAACACGAAGTTGAGAGGAACATCTGACCTCGCCGTGAGGCATCTGTTAAACAAGAAGGCATCGAACCCGAAGGGCGGCTCAACCAGAAGTTTATAAGAACTCTAGACCTTATCGTCAGGCATCTATTAAACAAACAAGGATCGAACTCGAAGGCAGGCTCATCACCAAGTTGAGAGGAACATTTGACCTCGCCGTCAGGCATCTGTTAAACAAACAGGCATCAAAACCGAAAGCGAATCAACCGAAAATTGAGAAGAACATCTGACCTCCCCGTCATGTATCTGTTAAGCGAACAAGCATCAAACCCGAAGGCCGGCTCAACCTTAAGTTGAGAAGAACATGTGACCTCGCTGTCAGGCATCTGTTAAACAAACAGGCATCGAACCCGAAGGCCGGCTCAACCTGAAGTTGAGAAGAACATCTGACCTCACCGCCAGGTATCTATTAAACAAATAGGCATCGAACCCGAAGGCCAGCTCAACCAGAAGTTGTGAAAAACATCTGACATCACTGTCAGGTATCTGTTAAACAAACATGGATCAAACCTGAAGGCCGGCTCAACCCGAAGTTGAGAAGAACATCTGACCTCGCTGTCAGGCATCTGTTAAACAAACAGGCATCAAACCCAAAGACCGGTTCAACCTGAAGTTGAGAAGAACATTTGACCTCGCCATTAGGTATCTGTTAAACAAACAGGCATTGAACCCGAAGGCCGGCTCAAGAGGAAGTTGAGAGGAACATCTGACCTCGCCGGGAGGCATCTGTTAAACAAGAAGGCATCGAACTCAAAGGACGGCTCAACCAGACGTTGATAAGAACATCAGACCTTGCCGTGAGGCATATATTAAACAAACAGGCGTCGAACCCAAAGGCCTGCTCAACACCAATTTGAGAGGAACATTTGACCTCGCCGTCAGGCTTCTGTTAAACAAAACAGGCTTCGAACCCGAAGGCCGGCTCAACCCGAAGTTGAGAAGAACATGTGACCAAGCTGTCAGGCATCTGTTACACAAACAGGCATCGAACCCGAAGGCCGGCTCAACCTGAAGTTGAGAAGAACATCTGACCTCGCCGTCAGGTATCTGTTAAACAAACAGGCATTGAACCCGAAGGCTGGCTCAACACAAAGTTGAGAGGAACATCTGACCTCGCCGTGAGGCATCTGTTAAACAAGCAGACATCGAATCCGAAGGGCGGCTCAACTAGAAGTTGATAAGAACATCAGACCATGCCGTCAGGCATCTATTAAACAAACAGGCATCGAACCCGAAGGCCGGCTGAACACCAAGTTGAGAGGAACATTTGACCTCGCCGTCAGGCATCTGTTAAACAAATAGGCATCGAAACCGAAAGCGGCTCAACCGGAAGTTGAGAAGAACGTCTGACCTCGCCGTCATGTATCTATTAAACAAACAGACATTGAACCCGAAGGCCGGCAAAACACGAAGTTGAAAGGAACATCTGACCTCACCGTGAGGCATCTATTAAACAAGCAGGCATCGAACCCAAAGGGCATCTCAACCAGACGTTGATAAGAACATCAGACCTTGCCGTCAGGCATATATGAAACAAACAGGCGTCGAATCCGAAGGCCGGCTCAACACCAAGTTGAGAGGAACATTTGACCTCGCCGTCAGGCATCTGTTAAACAAACAGGCATCGAACCCGAAGGCCAGCTCAACCCGAAGTTGAGAAGAACATGTGACCTCATTGTCAGGCATCTGTTAAACAAACAGGCATCGAACCCGTAGGCCGGCTCAACCTATAGTTGAGAAGAACATCTGACCACGCCGTCAGGTATCTGTTAAACAAACAGACATTGAACTCGATGGACGGCTCAACACGAAGTTGAGAGGAACATCTGACCTTGCCGTGAGGCATCTGTTAAACAAGAAGGCATCGAACCCGAAGGGCGGCTCAACCAGAAGTTTATAAGAACATTAGACCTTATCGTCAGGCATCTATTAAACAAACAAGGATCGAACCCGAAGGCAGGCTCATCACCAAGTTGAGAAGAACATCTGACCTCGCCGTCAGGCATCTGTTAAACAAACAAGCATCGAACCCGAAGATCGGCTCAATCTGAAGTTGAGAAGAACATCTGACCTCGCCATTAGGTATCTGTTAAATAAACAGGCATTGAACCCGAAGGCCGGCTCAAGACAAAGTTGAAAGGAACATCTGACCTCGCCGGGAGGCATCTGTTAAACAAGAAGGCATCAAACTCAAAGGGCGGCTCAACCAGACGTTGATAAGAACATCAGAACTTGCCGTGAGGCATATATTAAAGAAACAGGCGTCGAACCCAAAGGCCTGCTCAACACCAAGTTGAGAGGAACATTTGACCTCGCAGTCAGGCTTCTGTTAAACAAAACAGGCATTGACCCCGAAGGCCGGCTCAACCCGAAGTTGAGAAGTACATGTGACTGCGCTGTCAGGCATCTATTACACAAACAGGCATCGAACCCGAAGGCCGGCTCAACCTGAAGTTGAGAAGAACATCTGACCTCGCCGTCAGGTATCTGTTAAACAAACATGCATTGAACCCGAAGGCTGGCTCAACACAAAGTTGTGAGGAACATCTGACCTCGCCGTGAGGCATCTGTTAAACAAGCAGACATCGAATCCGAAGGGCGGCTCAACTAGATGTTGATAAGAACATCAGACCATGCCGTCAGGCATCTATTAAACAAACAGGCATCGAACCCGAAGGCCGGCTCAACACCAAGTTGAGAGGAACATTTGACCTCGCCGTCAGGCATATGTTAAACAAATAGGTATCGAAACCGAAAGCGGCTCAACCGGAAGTTGAGAAGAACGTCTGACCTCGCCGTCATGTATCTATTAAACAAACAGGCATTGAACCCGAAGGCCGGCAAAACACGAAGTTGAAAGGAACATCTGACCTCACCGTGAGGCATCTATTAAACAAGCAGGCATCGAACCCAAAGGGCGTCTCAACCAGACGTTGATAAGAACATCAGACCTTGCCGTCAGGCATATATTAAACAAACAGGCGTCGAATCCGAAGGCCGGCTCAACACCAAGTTGAGAGGAACATTTGACCTCGCCGTCAGGCATCTGTTAAACAAACAGGCATCGAACCCGAAGGCCAGCTCAACCCGAAGTTGAGAAGAACATGTGACCTTGCTGTCAGGCATCTGTTAAACTAACAGGCATCGAACCCGTAGGCCGGCTCAACCTATAGTTGAGAAGAACATCTGACCATGGCGTCAGGTATCTGTTAAACAAACAGACATTGAACTCGATGGAAGGCTCAACACGAAGTTGAGAGGAACATCTGACCTCGCCGTGAGGCATCTGTTAAACAAGAAGGCATCGAACCCGAAGGGCGGCTCAACCAGAAGTTTATAAGAACTCTAGACCTTATCGTCAGGCATCTATTAAACAAACAAGGATCGAACTCGAAGGCAGGCTCATCACCAAGTTGAGAGGAACATTTGACCTCGCCGTCAGGCATCTGTTAAACAAACAGGCATCAAAACCGAAAGCGAATCAACCGAAAATTGAGAAGAACATCTGACCTCCCCGTCATGTATCTGTTAAGCGAACAAGCATCAAACCCGAAGGCCGGCTCAACCTTAAGTTGAGAAGAACATGTGACCTCGCTGTCAGGCATCTGTTAAACAAACAGGCATCGAACCCGAAGGCCGGCTCAACCTGAAGTTGAGAAGAACATCTGACCTCACCGCCAGGTATCTATTAAACAAATAGGCATCGAACCCGAAGGCCAGCTCAACCAGAAGTTGTGAAAAACATCTGACATCACTGTCAGGTATCTGTTAAACAAACATGGATCAAACCCGAAGGCCGGCTCAACCCGAAGTTGAGAAGAACATCTGACCTCGCTGTCAGGCATCTGTTAAACAAACAGGCATCAAACCCAAAGACCGGTTCAACCTGAAGTTGAGAAGAACATTTGACCTCGCCATTAGGTATCTGTTAAACAAACAGGCATTGAACCCGAAGGCCGGCTCAAGAGGAAGTTGAGAGGAACATTTGACCTCGCCGGGAGGCATCTGTTAAACAAGAAGGCATTGAACTCAAAGGGCGGCTCAACCAGACGTTGATAAGAACATCAGACCTTGCCGTGAGGCATATATTAAACAAACAGGCGTCGAACCCAAAGGCCTGCTCAACACCAATTTGAGAGGAACATTTGACCTCGCCGTCAGGCTTCTGTTAAACAAAACAGGCATCGAACCCGAAGGCCGGCTCAACCCGAAGTTGAGAAGAACATGTGACCAAGCTGTCAGGCATCTGTTACACAAACAGGCATCGAACCCGAAGGCCGGCTCAACCTGAAGTTGAGAAGAACATCTGACCTCGCCGTCAGGTATCTGTTAAACAAACAGGAATTGAACCCGAAGGCTGGCTCAACACAAATTTGAGAGGAACATTTGACCTCGCCGTGAGGCATCTGTTAAACAAGCAGACATCGAATCCGAAGGGCGGCTCAACTAGAAGTTGATAAGAACATCAGACCATGCCGTCAGGCATATATTAAACAAACAGGCATCGAACCCGAAGGCCGGCTCAACACCAAGTTGAGAGGAACATTTGACCTCGCCGTCAGGCATCTGTTAAACAAATAGGCATCGAAACCGAAAGCGGCTCAACCGGAAGTTGAGAAGAACGTCTGACCTCGCCGTCATGTATCTATTAAACAAACAGGCATTGAACCCGAAGGCCGGCAAAACACGAAGTTGAAAGGAACATCTGACCTCACCGTGAGGCATCTATTAAACAAGGGGCATCGAACCCAAAGGGCATCTCAACCAGACGTTGATAAGAACATCAGACCTTGCCGTCAGGCATATATTAAACAAACAGGCGTCGAATCCGAAGGCCGGCTCAACACCAAGTTGAGAGGAACATTTGACCTCGCCGTCAGGCATCTGTTAAACAAACAGGCATCGAACCCGAAGGCCAGCTCAGCCCAAAGTTGAGAAGAACATGTGACCTCATTGTCAGGCATCTGTTAAACAAACAGGCATCGAACCCGTAGGCCGGCTCAACCTATAGTTGAGAAGAACATCTGACCACGCCGTCAGGTATCTGTTAAACAAACAGACATTGAACTCGATGGACGGCTCAACACGAAGTTGAGAGGAACATCTGACCTTGCCGTGAGGCATCTGTTAAACAAGAAGGCATCGAACCCGAAGGGCGGCTCAACCAGAAGTTTATAAGAACATTAGACCTTATCGTTAGGCATCTATTAAACAAACAAGGATCGAACCCGAAGGCAGGCTCATCACCAAGTTGAGAAGAACATCTGACCTCGCCGTCAGGCATCTGTTAAACAAACAAGCATCGAACCCGAAGATCGGCTCAATCTGAAGTTGAGAAGAACATCTGACCTCGCCATTAGGTATCTGTTAAATAAACAGGCATTGAACCCGAAGGCCGGCTCAAGACAAAGTTGAAAGGAACATCTGACCTCGCCGGGAGGCATCTGTTAAACAAGAAGGCATCAAACTCAAAGGGCGGCTCAACCAGACGTTGATAAGAACATCAGAACTTGCCGTGAGGCATATATTAAAGAAACAGGCGTCGAACCCAAAGGCCTGCTCAACACCAAGTTGAGAGGAACATTTGACCTCACAGTCAGGCTTCTGTTAAACAAAACAGGCATCGACCCCGAAGGCCGGCTCAACCCGAAGTTGAGAAGTACATGTGACCGCGCTGTCAGGCATCTATTACACAAACAGGCATCGAACCCGAAGGCCGGCTCAACCTGAAGTTGAGAAGAACATCTGACCTCGCCGTCAGGTATCTGTTAAACAAACATGCATTGAACCCGAAGGCTGGCTCAACACAAAGTTGTGAGGAACATCTGACCTCGCCGTGAGGCATCTGTTAAACAAGCAGATATCGAATCCGAAGGGCGGCTCAACTAGATGTTGATAAGAACATCAGACCATGCCGTCAGGCATCTATTAAACAAACAGGCATCGAACCCGAAGGCCGGCTCAACACCAAGTTGAGAGGAACATTTGACCTCGCCGTCAGGCATCTGTTAAACAAATAGGTATCGAAACCAAAAGCGGCTCAACCGGAAGTTGAGAAGAACGTCTGACCTCGCCGTCATGTATCTATTAAACAAATAGGCATTGAACCCGAAGGCCGGCAAAACACGAAGTTGAAAGGAACATCTGACCTCACCGTGAGGCATCTATTAAACAAGCAGGCATCGAACCCAAAGGGCGTCTCAACCAGACGTTGATAAGAACATCAGACCTTGCCGTCAGGCATATATTAAACAAACAGGCGTCGAATCCGAAGGCCGGCTCAACACCAAGTTGAGAGGAACATTTGACCTCGCCGTCAGGCATCTGTTAAACAAACAGGCATCGAACCCGAAGGCCAGCTCAACCCGAAGTTGAGAAGGACATGTGACCTTGCTGTCAGGCATCTGTTAAACAAACAGGCATCGAACCCGTAGGCCGCTCAACCTATAGTTGAGAAGAACAACTGACCACGCCGTCAGGTATCTGTTAAACAAATAGACATTGAACTCGATGGAAGGCTCAACACGAAGTTGAGAGGAACATCTGACCTCGCCGTGAGGCATCTGTTAAACAAGAAGGCATCGA
>CAWUDS030000574.1:0-25974 GCA_963859935.3 Lathyrus sativus | reverse complement strand
ATTCGACGCCTGTTTCTTTAATATATGCCTGACGGCAAAGTCTGATGTTCTTATCAACGTCTGGTTGAGCCAACCTTTGGGTTCATGCCTGCTTGTTTAACAGATGCCTCACGGTGAGGTCAGATGTTCCTCTCAACTTCGTGTTGAGCCGGCCTTCGGGTTCAATGCCTGTTTGTTTAATAGATATATGACGGCATGGTCAGATGTTCTTCTCAACTTCCAGTTGAGCCGCTTTCGGTTTTGATGCCTATTTGTTTAACAGATGCCTGACGGCGAGGTCAAATGTTCCTCTCAACTTGGTTTTGAGCCGGCCTTCGGGTTCGATGCCTGTTTGTTTAATAGATCCCTGATGGCATGGTCTGACGTTCTTATCAACTTCTGGTTGAGCCGCCCTTCGGATTCGATGTGTGCTTGTTTAACAGATGCCTCACGGCGAGGTCAGATGTTCCTCTCAACTTTGTGTTGAGCCAGCCTTCGGGTTCAATGCCTGTTTGTTTAACAGATACCCGACGGCGAGTTCAGATGTTTTTCTCAACTTCAGGTTGAGCCGGCCTTCGGGTTCGATGCCTGTTTGTTTAACAGATGCTTGACAGCAAGGTCACATGTTCTTCTCAACTTCGGGTTGACCCGGCCTTCAGGTTCGATGCCTGTTTGTTTAACATAAGCCTAACGGCGAGGTCAAATGTTCCTGTCAACTTGGTGTTGAGCCGACCTTTGGGTTCGACGCCTGTTTGTTTAATATATGCCTCACGGAAAGGTCTGATGTTCTTATCAACGTCTGGTTGAGCCGCCCTTTGGGTTCGATGCCTTTTGTTTAACAGATGCCTCACGGCGAGGTCAGATGTTCCCCTCAACTTCGTCTTGAGCCGGCCTTCGGGTTCAATGCATGTTTGTTTAAAAGATACCTAACGGCGAGGTCAGATGTTCTTCTCAACTTCAGGTTGAGCCGGTCTTCGGGTTCGATGCCTGTTTGTTTAACAGATGCCTGACGGCGAGGTTAGATGTTCTTCTCAACTTCGGGTTGAGCCGGCCTTCGGGTTTGATGCATGTTTGTTTAACAGATACCTGACGGCGAGGTCAGATGTTCTTCACAACTTCTGGTTGAGCCGGCCTTCGGGTTCGATGCCTATTTGTTTAACAGATACCTGACGGTGAGGTCAGATGTTCTTCTCAACTTCAGGTTGAGCCGACCTTCGGGTTCGATGCCTGTTTGTTTAACAGATGCCTGACAGCGAGGTCACATGTTCTTCTCAACTTAGGGTTGAGCCGGCCTTCGGGTTTGATGCCTGTTTGCTTAACAGATACATGACGGCAAGGTCAGATGTTCTTCTCAATTTCCGGTTGATCCTCTTTCAGTTTTGATGCCTGTTTGTTTAACAGATGCCTGACGGCGAGGTCAAATGTTCCTCTCAACTTGATGATGAGCCTGCCTTCGGGTTCGATTCCTGTTTGTTTAATAGATGCCTGATGATAAGGTCTAATGTTCTTATAAACTTCTGGTTGAGCCTCCCTTCGGGTTCGATGCCTGCTTGTTTAGCAGATGCCTCACGGCGAGTTCAGATGTTCCTCTCAACTTCGTGTTGAGCCGGCCATCGAGTTCAATGTCTGTTTGTTTAACAGATACCTGACGGCGTGGTCAGATGTTCTTCTCAACTATAGGTTGAGCCGGCCTTCGGGTTCGATGCTTGTTTGTTTAACAGATGCCTGACAGCGAAGTCACATGTTCTTCTCAACTTCGGGTTGAGCCGGCCTTCGGGTTCGATGCCTGTTTGTTTAACAGATGCCTGACGGCGAGGTCAAATGTTCCTCTCAACTTGGTGTTGAGTCGGCCTTCGGATTCGACGCCTGTTTCTTTAATATATGCCTGACGGCAAAGTCTGATGTTCTTATCAACGTATGGTTGAGCCAACCTTTGGGTTCATGCCTGCTTGTTTAACAGATGCCTCACGGTGAGGTCAGATGTTCCTCTCAACTTCGTGTTGAGCCGGCCTTCGGGTTCAATGCCTGTTTGTTTAATAGATATATGACGGCATGGTCAGATGTTCTTCTCAACTTCCAGTTGAGCCGCTTTCGGTTTTGATGCCTATTTGTTTAACAGATGCCTGACGGCAAGGTCAAATGTTCCTCTCAACTTGGTGTTGAGCCAGCCTTCGGGTTCGATGCCTGTTTGTTTAATAGATGCCTGATGGCATGGTCTGACATTCTTATCAACTTCTGGTTGAGCCGCCCTTCGGATTCGATGTTTGCTTGTTTAACAGATGCCTCACGGCGAGGTCAGATGTTCCTCTCAACTTTGTGTTGAGCCAGCCTTCGGGTTCAATGCCTGTTTGTTTAACAGATACCCGACGGCGAGGTCAGATGTTTTTCTCAACTTCAGGTTGAGTCGGCCTTCGGGTTCGATGCCTGTTTGTTTAACAGATGCTTGACAGCGAGGTCACATGTTCTTCTCAACTTTGGGTTGAGCCGGCCTTCAGGTTCGATGCCTGTTTGTTTAACAGAAGCCTGACAGCGAGGTCAAATGTCCCTCTCAACTTGGTGTTGAGCCGACCTTTGGGTTCGACGCCTGTTTGTTTAATATATGCCTCACGGAAAGGTCTGATGTTCTTATCAACGTCTGGTTGAGCCGCCCTTTGGGTTCGATGCCTTCTTGTTTAACAGATGCCTCACGGCGAGGTCAGATGTTCCCCTCAACTTCGTCTTGAGCCGGCCTTCGGGTTCAATGCCTGTTTGTTTAACAGATACCTAACGGCGAGGTCAGATGTTCTTCTCAACTTCAGGTTGAGCCGGTCTTCGGGTTCGATGCCTGTTTGTTTAACAGATGCCTGACGGCGAGGTCAGATGTTCTTCTCAACTTCGGGTTGAGCCGACCTACGGGTTCGATGCATGTTTGTTTAACAGATACCTGTCGGCGAGGTCAGATGTTCTTCACAACTACTGGTTGAACCGGCCTTCGGGTTCGATGCCTATTTGTTTAACAGATACCTGACGGTGAGGTCAGATGTTCTTCTCAACTTCATGTTTAGCCGGCCTTCGGGTTCGATGCCTGTTTGTTTAACAGATGCCTGACAGCAAGGTCACATGTTCTTCTCAACTTAGGGTTGAGCCGGCCTTCGGGTTTGATGCATGTTTGCTTAACAGATACATGACGGCGAGGTCAGATGTTCTTCTCAATTTCCGGTTGATCCGCTTTCGGCTTTGATGCCTGTTTGTTTAACAGATGCCTGACGGCGAGGTGAAATGTTCCTTTCAAATTGGTGATGTGCCTGCCTTCGGGTTCGATCCCTGTTTGTTTAATAGATTCCTGACAATAAGGTCTAATGTTCTTATAAACCTCTGGTTGAGCTGCCCTTCGGGTTCGTTGCCTGCTTATTTAATAGATGCCTCACGGCGACGTCAGATGTTCCTCTCAACTTTGTTTTGAGCCGGCCATCGAGTTCAATGTCTGTTTATTTAACAGATACATGACGGCGTGGTCAGATGTTCTTCTCAACTATAGGTTGAGTCGGCCTTCGGGTTCGATGCCTGTTTGTTTAACAGATGCCTGACAGCGAAGTCACATGTTCTTCTCAACTTCGGGTTGAGCCGGCCTTCGGGTTCGATGCCTGTTTGTTTAACAGATGCCTGACGGCAAGGTCAAATGTTCCTCTCAACTTGGTGTTGAGCCGGCCTTCGGATTCGACGCCTGTTTCTTTAATATATGCCTGACGGCAAGGTCTGATGTTCTTATCAACGTCTGGTTGAGCCAACCCTTGGGTTCGATGCCTGCTTGTTTAACAGATGCCTCACGGTGAGGTCCGATGTTCCTCTCAACTTCGTATTGAGCCGGCTTTCGGGTTCAATGCCTGTTTGTTTAATAGATACCTGACGGCGAGGTCAGATGTTCTTCACAACTTTTGGTTGAGCCGGCCTTCGGGTTCGATGCCTATTTGTTTAACAGATACCTGACGGTGAGCTCAGATGTTCTTCTCAACTTCAGGTTGAGCCGGCCTTCGGGTTCGATGCCTGTTTGTTTAATAGATGCCTGACGGCATGGTCTGATCTTCTTATCAACTTCTGGTTGAGCCGTCCTTCGGATTCGATGTCTGCTTATTTAACAGATGCCTCACGGCGAGGTCAGATGTTCCTCTCAACTTTGTGTTGAGCCAGCCTTCGGGTTCAATGCCCGTTTGTTTAACAGATACCTGACGGCGAGGTCAGATGTTCTTCTCAACTTCAGGTTGAGCCAGCCTTCGGGTTCGATGCCTGTTTGTTTTACAGATGCCTGACAGCGAGGTCACATGTTCTTCTCAACTTCGGGTTAAGCCGACCTTTGGGTTCGATGCCTGTTTGTTTAACAGAAGCCTGACGGCGAGGTCAAATGTTCCTCTCAACTTGGTGTTGAGCCGACCTTTGGGTTCGACGCCTGTTTGTTTAATATATGCCTCACGACAAGGTCTGATGTTCTTATCAACGTCTGGTTGAGCCGCCCTTTGGGTTCGATGCCTTCTTGTTTAACAGATGCCTCACGACGAGGTCAGATGTTCCTCTCAACTTCGTCTTGAGCCGGCCTTCGGGTTCACTGCCTGTTTGTTTAACAGATACCTAACAGCGAGGTCAGATGTTCTTCTCAACTTCAGGTTGAGCCGGTCTTCGGGTTTGATGCCTGTTTGTTTAACAGATGCCTGACGGTTAGGTCAGATGTTCTTCTCAACTTCGGGTTGAGCCGGCCTTCGGGTTTGATGCATGTTGTTTAACAGATACCAGACGGCGAGGTCAAATGTTCTTCACAACTTTTGGTTGAGCCGGCCTTCGGGTTCGATGCCTATTTGTTTAACAGATACCTGACGGTGAGGTCAGATGTTCTTCTCAACTTCAGGTTGAGCCGGCCTTCGGGTTCGATGCCTGTTTGTTTAACAGATGCCTGACAGCGAGGTCACATGTTCTTCTCAACTTAGGGTTGAGCTGGCCTTCGGGTTTGATGCCTGTTTGCTTAACAGATACATGACGGCGAGGTCAGATGTTCTTCTCAATTTCCGGTTGATCCGCTTTCGGTTTTGATGCCTGTTTGTTTAACTGATGCCTGACGACGAGGTCAAATGTTCCTCTCAACTTGGTGATGAGCCTGCCTTCGGGTTCGATGACTGTTTGTTTAATAGATGCATGACGATAAGGTCTAATGTTCTTATAAACTTATGGTTGAGCCGCCCTTCGGGATCGATGCCTGCTTGTTTAACGGATGCCTCACGGCGAGGTCAGATGTTCCTCTCAACTTTGTGTTGAGCCGGCCATCGAGTTCAATGTCTGTTTGTTTAACAGATGCCTGACGGCGTGGTCACATGTTCTTCTTAACTATAGGTTGAGCCGGCCTTCGGGTTCGATGCCTGTTTGTTTAACAGATGCCTGACAGCGAGGTCACATGTTCTTCTCAACTTCGGGTTGAGCCGGCCTTCGGGTTCGACGCCTGTTTGTTTAACAGATGACTGACGGCGAGGTCAAATGTTCCTCTCAACTTGGTGTTGAGCCGGCTTTTGGGTTCGACGCCTGTTTGTTTAATATATGCCTCACGGCAAGGTCTGATGTTCTAATCAACGTCTGGTTGAGCCAACCTTTGGGTCCGATGTTCCTCTCAACTTCGTGTTGAGCCGGCTTTCGGGTTCAATGCCTGTTTGTTTAATAGATACATGACGGCGAGGTCAAATGTTCTTCTCAACTTCCGGTTGAGCCGCTTTCGGTTTCAATGCCTATTTGTTTAACAGATGCTTGACGGCGAGGTCAAATGTTCCTCTCAACTTGGAGTTGAGTCGGCCCTCGGGTTCGATGCCTGTTTGTTTAATAGATGCCTGACGGCATGGTCTAATGTTCTTATCAACTTTTGGTTGAGCCGTCCTTCGGATTCGATGTCTGCTTATTTAACAGATGCCTCACGGCGAGGTCAGATGTTCCTCTCAACTTTGTGTTGAGCCAGCCTTCGGGTTCAATGCCCGTTTGTTTAATAGATACCTGACGGCGAGGTGAGATGTTCTTCTCAACTTCAGGTTGAGCCGGCCTTCGGGTTCGATGCCTGTTTGTTTAACAGATGCCTGACAGCGAGGTAACATGTTCTTCTCAACTTCGGGTTGAGCCAACCTTTGGGTTCGATGCCTGTTTGTTTAACAGAAGCCTGACGGCGAGGTCAAATGTTCCTCTCAACTTGGTGTTGAGCCGGCCTTTGGGTTCGACGCCTGTTTATTTAATATATGCCTCACGGCAAGGTCTGATGTTCTTATCAACGTCTGGTTGAGCCGCCTTTTGGGTTCGATTCCTTCTTGTTTAACAGATGCCTCCCGACGAGGTCAGATGTTCCTCTCAACTTCGTCTTGAGCCGGCCTTCGGCTTCACTGCCTGTTTGTTTAACAGATACCTAACAGCGAGTTCAGATGTTCTTCTCAACTTCAGGTTGAGCCGGTCTTCGGGTTCGATGCCTGTTTGTTTAACAGATGCCTGACGGCGAGGTCAGATGTTCTTCTCAACTTCGGGTTGAGCCGGCCTTCGGGTTTGATGCATGTTTGTTTAACAGATACCTGACGGCGAGGTCAGATGTTCTTCACAACTTTTGGTTGAGCCGGCCTTCGGGTTCGATGCCTATTTGTTTAACAGATACCTGACGGTGAGGTCAGATGTTCTTCTCAACTTCAGGTTGAGCTGGCCTTCGGGTTCGATGCCTGTTTGTTTAACAGATGCCTGACAGCGAGGTCACATGTTCTTCTCAACTTAGGGTTGAGCCGGCCTTCGAGTTTGATGCCTGTTTTCTTAACAGATACATGACGGCGAGGTCAGATGTTCTTCTCAATTTCCGGTTGATCCGCTTTCGGTTTTGATGCCTGTTTGTTTAACTGATGCCTGACGACGAGGTCAAATGTTCCTCTCAACTTAGTGATGAGCCTGCCTTCGGGTTCGATGCCTGTTTGTTTAATAGATGCCTGATGATAAAGTCTAATGTTCTCATAAACTTCTGGTTGAGCCGCCCTTCGGGATCGATGCCTGCTTGTTTAACAGATGCCTCACGGCGAGGTCAGATGTTCCTCTCAACTTCGTGTTGAACCGGCCATCGAGTTCAATGTCTGTTTGTTTAACAGATGCCTGACAGCGAGGTCACATGTTCTTCTCAACTTCGGGTTGAGCCGGCCTTTGGGTTCGAAGCCTGTTTGTTTAACAGAAGCCTGACGGCGAGGTCAAATGTTCCTCTCAACTTGGTGTTGATCCGGCCTTTGGGTTCGACGCCTGTTTGTTTAATATATGCCTCACGGAAAGGTCTGATGTTCTTATCAACGTCTGGTTGAGCCGCCCTTTGGGTTCGATGCCTTCTTGTTTAACAGATGCCTCACGACGAGGTCAGATGTTCCTCTCAACTTCGTCTTGAGCCGGCCTTCGGGTTCAATGCCGGTTTGTTTTACAGATACCTAACAGCGAGATCAGATGTTCTTCTCAACTTCAGGTTGAGCCGGTCTTCGGGTTCGATGCCTGTTTGTTTAACAGATGCCTGACGGCAAGGTCAGATGTTCTTCTCAACTTCGGGTTGAGCCAACTTTCGGGTTTGATGCATGTTTGTTTAACAGATACCTGAGGCGAGGTCAAATGTTCTTCACAACTTTTGGTTGAGCCAGCCTTCGGGTTCGATGCCTATTTGTTTAACAGATACCTGACGGTGAGGTCAGATGTTCTTCTCAACTTCGGGTTGAGCCGGCCTTCGGGTTCGATTCCTGTTTGTTTAACAGATGCCTGACAGCGAGGTCAAATGTTCCTCTCAACTTGGTGTTGAGCCAGCCATCGTATTCGACGCCTGTTTGTTTAATATATGCCTGACGGCAAGGTCTGATGTTCTTATCAACGTCTGGTTGAGCCGCCCTTTGCGTTCGATGCCTGCTTATTTAACAGATGCCTCACGGTGAGGTCAGATGTTCCTCTCAACTTCGTGCTGAGCCGGGCTTCGGGTTCAATGCCTGTTTGTTTAATAGATACATGACGGTGAGGTCAGATGTTCTTCTCAACTTCCGGTTGAGCCGCTTTCGGTTTGGATGCCTATTTGTTTGACAGATGCCTGACGGCGAGGTCACATGTTCCTCTCAACTTGGTGTTGAGTCGGCCTTCGGGTTAGATGCCTGTTTGTTTAATAGATGCCTGACGGCATGGTCTGATGTTCTTATCAACTTCTGGTTGAGCCGCCCTTCGGATTCGATGTCTGCTTGTTTAAAAGATGCCTCACGGCGAGGTCAGATGTTCCTATCAACTTTTTGTTGAGCCAGCCTTCGGGTTCAATGCCTGTTTGTTTAACAGATACCTGACGGAGAGGTCAGATGTTCTTCTCAACTTCAGGTTGAGCCGGCCTTCGGGTTCGATGCATGTTTGTTTAACAGATGCCTGACAGCGAGGTCACATGTTCTTCTCAACTTCGGGTTGAGCCGGCCTTCAGGTTCGATGCCTGTTTGTTTAACAGATGCTTGGCGGCGAGGTCAAATGTTCCTCTCAACTTGGTGTTGAGCCGGCCTTCGGGTTCGATGCCTGTTTGTTTAATAGATGCCTGACGGCATGGTCTGATGTTCTTATCAACTTCTGGTTGAGCCGCCCTTCGGATTCGATGTCTGCTTGTTTAAGAGATACCTCACGGCGAGGTCAGATGTTCCTCTCAACTTTAAGTTGAGCCAGCCTTCGGGTTCAATGCCTGTTTGTTTAACAGATACCTGACGGCGAGGTCAGATGTTCTTCTAAACTTCAGGTTGAGCCGGCCTTCGGGTTCGATGCCTGTTTGTTTAACAGAAGCCTGACGGCGAAGTCAAATGTTCCTCTCAACTTGGTATTGAGCAGGCCTTTGGGTTCGACGCCTGTTTGTTTAATATATGCCTCGCGGCAAGGTCTGATGTTCTTATCAACGTCTGGTTGAGCCGCCCTTTGAGTTCGATGCCTTCTTGTTTAACAGATGCCTCACGGCGAGGTCAGATGTTCCTCTCAACTTCGTGTTGAGCCGGCCATCGAGTTCAATGTCTGTTTGTTGAACAAATACCTGACAGCGTGGTCAGATATTCTTCTCAACTATAGGTTGAGCCGACCTTCGGGTTTGATGTCTGTTTGTTTAACAGATGCCTGACAGCGAGGTCACATGTTCTTCTCAACTTCGGGTTGAGCCGGCCTTCGGGTTCGATGCCTGTTTGTTTAACAGATGCTTGACGGCGAGGTCAAATGTTCCTCTCAACTTGGTGTTGAGCCGGCCTTCGAATTTGACGCCTGTTTCTTTAATATATGCCTGACGGCATGGTCTGATGTTCTTATCAACGTCTGGTTGAGCCAACCTTTGGGTTCGATGCCTGCTTGTTTAACAGATGCCTCACGATGAGGTCCGATGTTCCTCTCAACTTCGTGTTGAGCCGGCCTTCGGGTTCAATGCCTGTTTGTTTAATAGATACACGACGGCGAGGTCAGATGTTCTTCTCAACTTCCGGTTGAGCCGCTTTCGGTTTTGATGCCTATTTGTTTAACAGATGCCTGACGGTGAGGTCAAATGTTCCTCTCAACTTGGTGTTGAGCCGGCCTTCGGGTTCGATGCATGTTTGTTTAACAGATGCCTGACAGCGAGGTCACATGTTCTTCTCAACTTCGGGTTGAGCCGGCCTTCAGGTTCGATGCCTGTTTGTTTAACAGAAGCCTGGCGGCAAGGTCAAATGTTCCTCTCAACTTGGTGTTGAGCCGGCCTTCGGGTTCGATGCCTGTTTGTTTAATAGATGCCTGACGGCATGGTCTGATGTTCTTATCCACTTCTGGTTGAGCCGCCCTTCGGATTCGATGTCTGCTTGTTTAACAGATGCCTCACGGCGAGGTCAGATGTTCCTCTCAACTTTAAGTTGAGCCTGCCTTCGGGTTCAATACCTGTTTGTTTAACAGATACCTGACGGCGAGGTCAGATGTTCTTTTAAACTTCAGGTTGAGCCGGCCTTCGGGTTCGATGTCTGTTTGTTTAATAGATGCCTGACAGCAAGTTCACATGTTCTTCTCAACTTCGGGTTGAGCCGGCCTTCGGGTTCGATGCCTGTTTGTTTAACAGAAGCCTGACGGCGAAGTCAAATGTTCCTCTCAACTTGGTATTGAGCAGGCCTTTGGGTTCGACGCCTGTTTGTTTAATATATGCCTCGCGGCAAGGTCTGATGTTCTTATCAGCGTCTGGTTGAGCCGCCCTTTGAGTTCGATGCCTTCTTGTTTAACAGATGCCTCACGGCGAGGTCAGATGTTCCTCTCAACTTCGTCTTGAGTCGGCCTTCGGGTTCAATGCCTGTTTGTTTAACAAATACCTAATGGCGAGGTCAGATGTTCTTATCAACTTCAGATTGAGCCGGTCTTTGGGTACGATGCCTGTTTGTTTAACAGATGCCTGACGGCGAGGTCAGATGTTCTTCTCAACTTCGGGTTGAGCCGGCCTTCGGGTTTGATGCATGTTTGTTTAACAGATACCTGACGGCGAGGTCAGATGTTCTTCACAACTTCTGATTGAGTCGGCCTTCGGGTTCCATGCCTATTTGTTTAACAGATACCTGACGGTGAGGTCAGATGTTCTTCTCAACTTCAGGTTGAGCCGACCTTCGGGTTTGATGCCTGTTTGTTTAACAGATGCCTGACAGCGAGGTCACATGTTCTTCTCAACTTAGGGTTGAGCCGGCCATCGGGTTTGATGCTTGTTTGCTTAACAGATACATGACGGAAAGGTCAGATGTTCTTCTGAATTTCCGGTTGATCCGCTTTCGGTTTTGATGCCTGTTTGTTTATCAGATGCCTGACGGCAAGGTCAAATGTCCCTTTCAACTTGGTGATGAGCCGCCTTCGGGTTCGATGCCTGTTTGTTTAATAGATGCCTGACCATAAGGTCTAATGTTCTTATAAACTTCTGGTTGAGCCAACCTTCGGGTTCGATGCTTGCTTGTTTAACAGATGCCTCACGGCGAGGTCAGATGTTCCTCTCAACTTCGTGTTGAGCCGGCCATCGAGTTCAATGTCTGTTTGTTGAACAAATACCTGACAGCGTGGTCAGATATTCTTCTCAACTATAGGTTGAGCCGACCTTCGGGTTTGATGTCTGTTTGTTTAACAGATGCCTGACAGCGAGGTCACATGTTCTTCTCAACTTCGGGTTGAGCCGGCCTTCGGGTTCGATGCCTGTTTGTTTAACAGATGCTTGACGGCGAGGTCAAATGTTCCTCTCAACTTGGTGTTGAGCCGGCCTTCGAATTTGACGCCTGTTTCTTTAATATATGCCTGACGGCATGGTCTGATGTTCTTATCAACGTCTGGTTGAGCCAACCTTTGGGTTCGATGCCTGCTTGTTTAACAGATGCCTCACGATGAGGTCCGATGTTCCTCTCAACTTCGTGTTGAGCCGGCCTTCGGGTTCAATGCCTGTTTGTTTAATAGATACACGACGGCGAGGTCAGATGTTCTTCTCAACTTCCGGTTGAGCCGCTTTCGGTTTCGATGCCTATTTGTTTAACAGATGCCTGACGGTGAGGTCAAATGTTCCTCTCAACTTGGTGTTGAGCCGGCCTTCGGGTTCGATGCATGTTTGTTTAACAGATGCCTGACAGCGAGGTCACATGTTCTTCTCAACTTCGGGTTGAGCCGGCCTTCAGGTTCGATGCCTGTTTGTTTAACAGAAGCCTGGCGGCAAGGTCAAATGTTCCTCTCAACTTGGTGTTGAGCCGGCCTTCGGGTTCGATGCCTGTTTGTTTAATAGATGCCTGACGGCATGGTCTGATGTTCTTATCCACTTCTGGTTGAGCCGCCCTTCGGATTCGATGTCTGCTTGTTTAACAGATGCCTCACGGCGAGGTCAGATGTTCCTCTCAACTTTAAGTTGAGCCTGCCTTCGGGTTCAATACCTGTTTGTTTAACAGATACCTGACGGCGAGGTCAGATGTTCTTTTAAACTTCAGGTTGAGCCGGCCTTCGGGTTCGATGTCTGTTTGTTTAATAGATGCCTGACAGCAAGTTCACATGTTCTTCTCAACTTCGGGTTGAGCCGGCCTTCGGGTTCGATGCCTGTTTGTTTAACAGAAGCCTGACGGCGAAGTCAAATGTTCCTCTCAACTTGGTATTGAGCAGGCCTTTGGGTTCGACGCCTGTTTGTTTAATATATGCCTCACGGCAAGGTCTGATGTTCTTATCAATGTCTGGTTGAGTCGCCCTTTGAGTTCGATGCCTTCTTCTTTAACAGATGCCTCACGGCGAGGTCAGATGTTCCTCTCAACTTCGTCTTGAGTCGGCCTTCGGGTTCAATGCCTGTTTGTTTAACAAATACCTAATGGCGAGGTCAGATGTTCTTATCAACTTCAGATTGAGCCCGTCTTTGGGTACGATGCCTGTTTGTTGAACAGATGCCTGACGGCGAGGTCAGATGTTCTTCTCAACTTCGGGTTGAGCCGGCCTTCGGGTTTGATGCATGTTTGTTTAACAGATACCTGACAGCGAGGTGACATGTTCTTCTCAACTTCGGGTTGAGCCGACCTTCGGGTTCGATGCCTGTTTGTTTAATAGATACCTGGCGGTGAGGTCAGATGTTCTTCTCAACTTCAGGTTGAGCCGGCCTTCGGGTTCGATGCCTGTTTGTTTAACAGATGGCTGACAGCGAGGTCACATGTTCTTCTCAACTTAGGGTTGAGCCGGCCTTCGGGTTTGATGCCTGTTTGCTTAACAGATACATGACGGCGAGGTCAGATGTTCTTCTCAATTTCTGGTTGATCCGCTTTCGGTTTTGATGCCTGTTTGTTTAACAGATGCCTGACAGCGAGGTGAAATGTTCCTCTCAACTTGGTGATGAGCCTGCCTTCGAGTTCGATCCTTGTTTGTTTAATAGATGCCTGACGATAAGGTCTAGAGTTCTTATAAACTTCTGGTTGAGCCGCCCTTCGGGTTCGATACCTTCTTGTTTAACAGATGCCTCACGGCGAGGTCAGATGTTCCTCTCAACTTCGTGTTGAGCCGTCCATCGAGTTTAATGTATGTTTGTTTAACAGATACCTGACGGCGTGGTCAGATGTTCTTCTCAACTATAGGTTGAGCCGGCCTACGGGTTCGATGCCTGTTTGTTTAACAGATGCCTGACAGCGAGGTCACATGTTCTTCTCAACTTCGGGTTGAGCTGGCCTTCGGGTTCGATGCCTGTTTGTTTAACAGATGCCTGACGGCGAGGTCAAATGTTCCTCTCAACTTGGTGTTGAGCCGACCTTCGGATTCGACGCCTGTTTGTTTAATATATGCCTGACGGCAAGGTCTGATGTTCTTATCAACGTCTGGTTGACCCGCCCTTCGGATTCGATGTCTGCTTGTTTAACAGATGCCTCACGGTGAGGTCAGATGTTCCTTTCAACTTCGTGTTTTTCCGGCCTTCGGGATCAATGCCTGTTTGTTTAATAGATACATGACGGCGAGGTCAGATGTTCTTCTCAACTTCCGGTTGAGCCGCTTTCGGTTTCGATGCCTATTTGTTTAACAGATGCCTGACGGCGAGGTCAAATGTTCCTCTCAACTTGGTGTTGAGCCGACCTTCGGGTTCGATGCCTGTTTGTTTAATAGATGCCTGACGGCATGGTCTGATGTTGTTATCAACTTCTGGTTGAGCCGCCCTTCGGATTCGATGTCTGCTTGTTTAACAGATGCCTCACGGTGAGGTCAGATGTTCCTCTCAACTTTGTGTTGAGCCAGCCTTCGGGTTCAATGCCTGTTTGTTTAACAGATACCTGACGGCAAGGTCAGATGTTCTTCTCAACTTCAGGTTGAGCCGGCCTTCGGGTTCGATGCCTGTTTGTGTAACAGATGCCTGACAGCGCGGTCACATGTTCTTCTCAACTTCGGGTTGAGTCGGCCTTCGGGTTTGATGCATGTTTGTTTAATAGATACCTGACGGCGAGGTCAGATGTTCTTCACTACTTCTGGTTGAGCTGGCCTTCGGGTTCGATGCCTATTTGTTTAATAGATACCTGGCGGTGAGGTCAGATGTTCTTCTCAACTTCAGGTTGAGTCGGCCTTCGGGTTCGATGCCTGTTTGTTTAACAGATGCCTGACAGCGAGGTAAAATTTTCTTCTCAACTTAGGGTTGAGCCGTCCTTCGGGTTTGATGCTTGTTTGCTTAACAGATACATGACGGCGATGTCAGATGTTCTTCTCAATTTCTGGTTGATCCGCTTTCGGTTTTGATGCCTGTTTGTTTAATAGATGCCTGACGGCGAGGTCAAATGTTCCTCTCAACTTGGTGATGAGCCTGCCTTCGGGTTCGATCATTGTTTGTTTAATAGATGCCTGACGATAAGGTCTAATGTTCTTATAAACTTCTGGTTGAGCCGCCCTTCGGGTTTGATGCCTTCTTGTTTAACAGATGCCTCACAGCAAGGTCAGATTTTCCTCTCAACTTCGTGTTGAGCCGTCCATCGAGTTTAATGTCTGTTTGTTTAACAGATACTTGACGGCGTGGTCAGATGTTCTTCTCAACTATAGGTTGAGCCGGCCTACGGGTTCGATGCCTGTTTGTTTAACAAATGCCTGACAACGAGGTCACATGTTCTTCTCAACTTCGGGTTGAGCTGGCCTTCGGGTTCGATGCCTGTTTGTTTAACAGATGCCTGACCGTGAGGTCAAATGTTCCTCTCAACTTGGTGTTGAGCCGGCCTTCGGATTCGACGCCTGTTTGTTTAATATATGCCTGACGGCAAGGTCTGATGTTCTTATCAACGTCTGGTTGAGACGCCCTTTGGGTTCAATGCCTGCTTGTTTAATAGATGCCTCATGGTGAGGTCAGATGTTCCTTTCAACTTCGTGTTTTGCCGGCCTTCGGGTTCAATGCCTGATTGTTTAATAGATACATGACGGCGAGGTCAGACGTTCTTCTCAACTTCCGGTTGAGCCGCTTTCGGTTTCGATGCCTATTTGTTTAACAGATGCCTGATGGCGAGGTTAAATGTTCCTCTCAACTTGGTGTTGAGCCGGCCTTCGGGTTCGATGCCTGTTTGTTTAATAGATGCCTGACGGCATGGTCTAATGTTCTTATCAACTTCTATTTGAGCCGCCCTTCAGATTCGATGTCTGCTTGTTTAACAGATGCCTCATGGCAAGGTCAGATGTTCCTCTCAACTTTGTGTTGAGCCAGCCTTCGGGTTCAATACCTGTTTGTTTAACAGATACCTGACGGCAGGGTCAGATGTTCTTCTCAACTTCAGGTTGAGCCGGCCTTCGGGTTCGATGCCTGTTTGTGTAACAGATGCCTGACAGCGAGGTCACATGTTCTTCTCAACATCGGGTTGAGCCGGCCTTCGGGTTCGATGCCTGTTTTGTTTAACAGAAGTCTTACGGCGAGGTCAAATGTTCCTCTCAAATTGGTGTTGAGCAGGCCTTTGGGTTCGACGCCTGTTTGTTTAATATATGCCTCACGGCAAGGTCTGATGTTCTTATCAACGTCTGGTTGAGCCGCCCTTTGAGTTCGATGCCTTCTTGTTTAATAGATGCCTCCCGGCAAGGTCAGATGTTCCTCTCCACTTCCTCTTTAGCCGGCCTTCGGGTTCAATGCCTGTTTGTTTAACAGATACCTAATGGCGAGGTCAGATGTTCTTCTCAACTTCAGGTGGAACCGGTCTTTGGGTTCGATGCATGTTTGTTTAACAGATGCCTGACAGCGAGGTCAGATGTTCTTCTCAACTTCGGGTTGAGCCGGCCTTCGGGTTTGATCCATGTTTGTTTAACAGATACCTGACGGTGATGTCAGATGTTTTTCACAACTTCTGGTTGAGCTGGCCTTCGGGTTCGATGCCTATTTGTTTAATAGATACCTGGCGGTGAGGTCAGATGTTCTTCTCAACTTCAGGTTGAGCCGGCCTTCGGGTTCAATGCCTTTTTGTTTAACAGATGCCTGACAGCAAGGTCACATGTTCTTCTCAACTTAAGGTTGAGCCGGCCTTCGGGTTTGATGCCTGTTTGCTTAACAGATACATGACGGCGAGGTCAGATGTTCTTCTCAATTTCCGGTTGATTCACTTTCGGTTTTGATGCCTGTTTGTTTAACAGATGCCTGACGGCGATGTCAAATGTTCCTCTCAACTTGGTGATGAGCCTGCCTTCGAGTTCGATCCTTGTTTGTTTAATAGATGCCTGACGATAAGGTCTAGAGTTCTTATAAACTTCTGGTTGAGCCGCCCTTCGGGTTCGATGCCTTCTTGTTTAACAGATGCCTCACGGCGAGGTCAGATGTTCCTCTCAACTTCGTGTTGAGCCTTCCATCGAGTTCAATGTCTGTTTGTTTAACAGATACCTGACGGCGTGGTCAGATGTTCTTCTTAACTATAGGTTGAGCCGGCCTACGGGTTCGATGCCTGTTTGTTTAACAGATGCCTGACAGCAAGGTCACATGTTCTTCTCAATTTCGGGTTGAGCTGGCCTTCGGGTTCGATGCCTGTTTGTTTAACAGATGCCTGACAGCGAGGTCAAATGTTCCTCTCAACTTGGTGTTGAGCCGGCCTTCGGATTCGACGCCTGTTTGTTTAATATATGCCTGACGGCAAGGTCTGATGTTCTTATCAACGTCTGGTTGAGCCGCCCTTTGGGTTCGATGCCTGCTTGTTTAATAGATGCCTCACGGTGAGGTCAGATGTTCCTTTCAACTTCGTGTTTTGCCAGCCCTCGGGTTCAATGCCTGTTTGTTTAATAGATACATGACGGCGAGGTCAGATGTTCTTCTCAACTTCCGGTTGAGCCGCTTTCGGTTTCGATGCCTATTTGTTTAACAGATGCCTGACGGCGAGGTCAAATGTTCCTCTCAACTTGGTGTTGAGCCGGCCTTCGGGTTCGATGCCTGTTTGTTTAATAGATGCCTGACGGCATGGTCTGATGTTGTTATCAACTTCTGGTTGAGCCGCCCTTCGGATTCGATGTCTGCTTGTTTAACAGATGCCTCACGGCGAGGTCAGATGTTCCTCTCAACTTTGTGTTGAGCCAGCCTTCGGGTTCAATGCCTGTTTGTTTAACAGATACCTGACGGCGAGGTCAGATGTTCTTCTCAACTTCAGGTTGAGCCGGCCTTCGGGTTCGATGCCTGTTTGTGTAATAGATGCTTGACAGCACGGTCACATGTACTTCTCAACTTCGGGTTGAGCCGGCCTTCGGGTTCGATGCCTGTTTTGTTTAACAGAAGCCTGACTGCAAGGTCAAATGTTCCTCTCAACTTGGTGTTGAGCAGGCCTTTGGGTTCGACGCCTGTTTCTTTAATATATGCCTCACGGCAAGGTCTGATGTTCTTATCAACGTCTGGTTGAGCCGCCCTTTGAGTTTGATGCCTTCTTGTTTAACAGATGCCTCCTGGCGAGGTCAGATGTTCTTCTCAACTTCAGATTGAGCCGATCTTCGGGTTCGATGCTTGTTTGTTTAACAGATGCCTGACGGCGAGGTCAGATGTTCTTCTCAACTTGGCGATGAGCCTGCCTTCGGGTTCGATCCTTTTTTGTTTAATAGATGCCTGACGATAAGGTCTAATGTTCTTATAAACTTCTGGTTGAGCCGCCCTTCGGGTTCGATGCCTTCTTGTTTAACAGATGCCTCACGGCAAGGTCAGATGTTCCTCTCAACTTCGTGTTGAGCCGTCCATCGAGTTCAATGTCTGTTTGTTTAACAGATACCTGACGGCGTGGTCAGATGTTCTTCTCAACTATAGGTTGAGCCGACCTGCGGGTTCGATGCCTGTTTGTTTAACAGATGCCTGACAACGAGGTCACATGTTCTTCTCAACTTCGGGTTGAGCTGGCCTTCGGGTTCGATGCCTGTTTGTTTAACAGATGCCTGACGGTGAGGTCAAATGTTCCTCTCAACTTGGTGTTGAGCCGGCCTTCAGATTCGACGCCTGTTTGTTTAATATATGCCTGACGGCAAGGTCTGATGTTCTTATCAACGTCTGGTTGAGACACCCTTTGGGTTCGATGCCTGCTTGTTTAATAGATGCCTCACGGTGAGGTCAGATGTTCCTTTCAACTTCGTGTTTTGCCGGTCTTCGGGTTCAATGCCTGTTTGTTTAATAGATACATGACGGCGAGGTCAGACGTTCTTCTCAACTTCCGGTTGAGCCGCTTTCGGTTTCGATGCCTATTTGTTTAACAGATGCCTGACGGCGAGGTCAAATGTTCCTCTCAACTTGGTGTTGAGCCGGCCTTCGGGTTCGATGCCTGTTTGTTTAATAGATGCCTGACGGCATGGTCTGATGTTCTTATCAACTTCTAGTTGAGCCGCCCTTCGGATTCGATGTCTGCTTGTTTAACAGATGCCTCACGGCAAGGTCAGATGTTCCTCTCAACTTTGTGTTGAGCCAGCCTTCGGGTTCAATGCATGTTTGTTTAACAGATACCTGACGGCGAGGTCAGATGTTCTTCTCAACTTCAGGTTGAGCCGACCTTCGGGTTCGATGCCTGTTTGTGTAATAGATGCCTGACAGCGCGGTCACATGTACTTCTCAACTTCGGGTTGAGCCGGCCTTCGGGTTCGATGCCTGTTTTGTTTAACAGAAGCCTGACTGCGAGGTCAAATGTTCCTCTCAACTTGGTGTTGAGCAGGCCTTTAGGTTCGACGCCTGTTTCTTTAATATATGCCTCACGGCAAGGTCGGATGTTCTTATCAACGTCTGGTTGAGCCGCCCTTTGAGTTTGATGCCTTCTTGTTTAACAGATGCCTCCCGGCGAGGTCAGATGTTCCTCTCAACTTTGTCTTGAGTCGGCCTTCGGGTTCAATGCCTGTTTATTTAACAGATACCTAATGGTGAGGTCAGATGTTCTTCTCAACTTCAGATTGAGTCGATCTTCGGGTTCGATGCTTGTTTGTTTAACAGATGCCTGACGGCGAGGTCAGATGTTCTTCTCAACTTGGTGATGAGCCTGCCTTCGGGTTCGATCCTTGTTTGTTTAATAGATGCCTGTCGATAAGGTCTAATGTTCTTATAAACTTCTGGTTGAGCCGCCCTTCGGGTTCGATGCCTTCTTGTTTAACAGATGCCTCACGGCAAGGTCAGATGTTCCTCTCAACTTCGTGTTGAGCCGTCCATCGAGTTCAATGTCTGTTTGTTTAACAGATACCTGACAGCGTGGTCAGATGTTCTTCTCAACTATAGGTTGAGCCGGCCTACGGGTTCGATGCCTGTTTGTTTAACAGATGCCTGACAATGAGGTCACATGTTCTTCTCAACTTCGGGTTTAGCTGGCCTTCGGGTTCGATGCCTGTTTGTTTAACAGATGCCTGACGGCGAGGTCAAATGTTCCTCTCAACTTGGTGTTGAGCTGGCCTTTGGATTCGACGCCTGTTTGTTTAATATATTCCTGACGGCAAGGTCTGATGTTCTTATCATCGTCTGGTTGAGACGCCCTTTGGGTTCGATGCCTGCTTGTTTAATAGATGCCTCACGGTGAGGTCAGATGTTCCTTTCAACTTCGTTTTTTGCCGGCCTTCGGGTTCAATGCCTGTTTGTTTAATAGATACATGACGGCGAGGTCAGACGTTCTTCTCAACTTCCGGTTGAGCCACTTTCGGTTTCGATGCCTATTTGTTTAACAGATGCCTGACGGCGAGGTCAAATGTTCCTCTCAACTTGGTGTTGAGCCGGCCTTCGGGTTCGATGCCTGTTTGTTTAATAGATGCCTGACGGCATGGTCTGATATTCTTATCAACTTCTAGTTGAGCCGCCCTTCGGATTCGATGTCTGTTTGTTTAACAGATGCCTCACGGCGAGGTCAGATGTTCCTCTCAACTTTGTCTTGAGCCAGCCTTCGGGTTCAATGCCTGTTTGTTTAACAGATACCTGACGGCGAGGTCAGATGTTCTTCTCAACTTCAGGTTGAGCCGGCCTTCGGGTTCGATGCCTGTTTGTGTAACAGATGCCTGACAGCGAGGTCACATGTTCTTCTCAACTTCGGGTTGAGCCGGCCTTCGGGTTCGATGCCTGTTTTGTTTAACAGAAGCCTGACGGCGAGGTCAAATGTTTCTCTCAAATTGGTGTTGAGCAGGCCTTTGGGTTCGACGCCTGTTTGTTTAATATATGCCTCACAGCAAGGTCTGATGTTCTTATCAACGTCTGGTTGAGCCGCCCTTTGAGTTCGATGCTTTCTTGTTTAACAGATGCCTCCCGGCAAGGTCAGATGTTCCTCTCAACTTCCTCTTGAGCCGGCCTTCGGGTTCAATGCCTGTTTGTTTAACAGATACCTAATGGCGAGGTCAAATGTTCTTCTCAACTTCAGGTTGAACCGGTCTTTGGGTTCGATGCCTGTTTGTTTAACAGATGCCTGACAGCGAGGTCAGATGTTCTTCTCAAATTCGGGTTGAGCCGGCCTTCGGGTTTGATCCATGTTTGTTTAACAGATACCTGACAGTGATGTCAGATGTTTTTCACAACTTCTGGTTGAGCTGGCCTTCGGGTTCGATGCCTATTTGTTTAATAGATACCTGGCGGTGAGGTCAGATGTTCTTCTCAACTTCAGGTTGAGCCGACCTTCGGGTTTGATGCCTGTTTGTTTAACAGATGCCTGACAGCGAGGTCACAAGTTCTTCTCAACTTAAGGTTGAGCCGCCCATCGGGTTTGATGCTTGTTTTCTTAACAGATACATGACGGCGAGGTCAGATGTTCTTCTCAATTTCCGGTTGATTCGCTTTCGGTTTTGATGCCTGTTTGTTTAACAGATGCCTGACGGCGAGGTCAAATGTTCCTCTCAACTTGGTGATGAGCCTGCCTTCGAGTTCGGTCCTTGTTTGTTTAATAGATGCCTGACGATAAGGTCTAGAGTTCTTATAAACTTCTGGTTGAGCCGCCCTTCGGGTTCGATTCCTTCTTGTTTAACAGATGCCTCACGGCAAGGTCAGATGTTCCTCTCAACTTCGTGTTGAGCCTTCTATCGAGTTCAATGTCTGTTTGTTTAACAGATACCTGACGGCGTGGTCAGATGTTCTTCTCAACTATAGGTTGAGCCGGCCTACGGGTTCGATGCCTGTTTGTTTAACAGATGCCTGACAGCAAGGTCACATGTTCTTCTCAACTTCGGGTTGAGCTGGCCTTCGGGTTCGATGCCTATTTGTTTAACAGATGCCTGACGGCGAGGTCAAATGTTCCTCTCAACTTGGTGTTGAGCCAGCCTTCGGATTCGACGCCTGTTTGTTTAATATATGCCTAACGGCAAGGTCTGATGTTCTTATCAACGTCTGGTTGAGCCGCCCTTTGGGTTCGATGCCTGCTTGTTTAATAGATGCCTCACGGTGAGGTCAGATATTCCTTTCAACTTTGTGTTTTGCCGGCCTTCGTGTTCAATGCCTGTTTGTTTAATAGATACATGACGGCGAGGTCAGATGTTCTTCTCAACTTCCGGTTGAGCCGCTTTCGGTTTCGATGCCTATTTGTTTAACAGATGCCTGACGGCGAGGTCAAATGTTCCCCTCAACTTGGTGTTGAGCCGGCCTTCGGGTTCGATGCCTGTTTTTTTAATAGATGCCTGACGGCATGGTCTGATGTTGTTATCAACTTGTGGTTGATCCGCCCTTCGGATTCGATGTCTGCTTGTTTAACAAATGCCTCACGGCGAGGTCAGATGTTCCTCTCAACTTTGTGTTGAGCCAGCCTTTGGGTTCAATGCCTGTTTGTTTAACAGATACCTGACGGCGAGGTCAGATGTTCTTCTCAACTTCAGGTTGAGCCGGCCTTCGGGTTCGATGCCTGTTTGTGTAATAGATGCCTGACAGCGCGGTCACATGTACTTCTCAACTTCGGGTTGAGTCGGCCTTCGGGTTTGATGCCTGTTTTGTTTAACAGAACCCTGACTGCGAGGTCAAATGTTCCTCTCAACTTGGTGTTGAGCAGGCCTTTGGGTTCAACGCCTTTTTGTTTAATATATGCCTCACGGCAAGGTCTGATGTTCTTATCAACGTCTGGTTGAGCCGCCCTTTGAGTTTGATGCCTTCTTGTTTAACAGATGCCTCCCGGCGAGGTCAGATGTTCCTCTCAACTTTGTCTTGAGCCGGCCTTCGGGTTCAATGCCTGTTTATTTAACAGATACCTAATGGCGAGGTCAGATGTTCTTCTCAACTTCAGATTGAGCTGATCTTCGGGTTCGATGCTTGTTTGTTTAACAGATGCCTGACGGCGAGGTCAGATGTTCTTCTAAACTTAGGGTTGAGACGGCCTTCGGGTTTGATGCATGTTTGTTAAACAGATACCTGACAGCAAGGTCAGATGTTCTTCACAACTTCTGGTTGAGCCGGCCTTCGGGTTCGATGCATGTTTGTTTAACAGATGTCTGACAGCGAGGTCACATGTTCTTATCAACTTAGGGTTGACCCAGCCTTCGGGTTTGATGCCTGTTTGCTTAACAGATACATGACGGCGAGGTCAGATGTTCTTCTCAATTCCGGTTGATCCGCTTTCGGTTTTGCTGCCTGTTTGTTTAACAGATGCCTGACGGTGAGGTCAAATGTTCCTTTCAACTTGTTGATGAGCCGCCTTCGGGTTCGATGCCTGTTTGTTTAATATATGCCTAACTGCATGGTCTGATGTTCTTATAAACTTCTGGTTGAGCCACCCTTCGGGTTCGATGCCTGCTTGTTTAACAGATGCCTCACGGCGAGGTCAGATGTTCCTCTCAACTTTGTGTTGAGCCAGCCTTCGGGTTCAATGCCTGTTTGTTTAACAGATACCTGACGGCGAGGTCAGATGTTCTTCTCAACTTCAGGTTGAGCCGGCCTTCGGGTTCGATCCCTGTTTGTTTAACAGACGCCTGACAGCGAGGTCACATGTTCTTCTCGACTTTGGGTTGAGTCGGCCTTTGGGTTCGATGCCTGTTTGTTTAACAGAAGCCTGACGGCGAGGTCAAATGTTCCTCTCAACTTGGTGTTGAGCCGGCCTTTGGGTTCGACGCCTGTTTGTATAATATATGCCTCATGGAAAGGTCTGATGTTCTTATCAACGTCTGGTTGAGCCGCCCTTTGGGTTCGATGCCTTCTTGTTTAACAGATACCTCACGGCGAGGTCAGATGTTCCTCTCAACTTCGTCTTGAGTCGGCCTTCGGGTTCAATGCCTGTTTGATTAACAGATACCTAACAGCGAGGTCAGATGTTCTTCTCAACTTCAGGTTGAGCCGGTCTTCGGGTTCGATGCCTGTTTGTTTAATAGATGCCTGACAGCGAGGTCAGATGTTCTTCTCAACTTCGGGTTGAGCCGGCCTTCGGGTTTGATGCATGTTTGTTTAACAGATACCTGACGGCGAGGTTAGATGTTCTTCACAACTTCTAGTTGAGCCGGCCTTCGGGTTCGATGCCTATTTGTTTAATAGATACCTGGCGGTGAGGTCAGATGTTCTTCTCAACTTCAGGTTGAGCCGGCCTTCGGGTTCGATGCCTGTTTGTTTAACAGATGCCTGACAGCGAGGTCACATGTTCTTCTCAACTTGGTGATGAGTCTGCCTTCGGGTCCGAGGCCTGTTTGTTTAATAGATGCCTGACGATAAGGTCTAATGTTCTTATAAACTTCTGGTTGAGCCGCCCTTCGGTTTCTACGCCTGCTTGTTTAACAGATGCCTCACGGCGAGGTCAGATGTTCCTCTCAACTTCGTGTTGATCTGACGTTCGGGTTCAATGCCTGTTTGTTTAACAAATACCTGACGACGAGGTCAGATGTTCTTCTCAACTTCAGGTTGAGCCGGCCTTCGGGTTCGATGCCTGTTTGTTTAACAGATGCCTGACAGCGAGGTCAGATGTTCTTCTCAACTTCGGGTTGAGCCGGCCTTTGGGTTCGATGCCTATTTTTTTAACAGATACCTGACGGCGAGGTCAGATGTTCTTCACAACTTTTGGTTGAGCCGACCTTCGGGTTCGATGCCTGTTTGTTTAACAGATACCTGACGGCGAGGTCAGATGTTCTTCTCAGCTTCAGGTTGAGTCGGCCTTTGGGTTCGATGCCTGTTTGTTTAACAGATGTCTGATGGGGAGGTCAGATGTTCTTCTCAACTTCGTGTTGAGCTGGGCTTCGTGTTCGATGCCTGTTTTTTTCACAGATACCTGACGGCGAGGTCAGATGTTCTTCACAACTTCTGGTTGAGCCGGCCTTCGGGTTCGATGCCTGTTTGTTTAACAGATACCTGACGCCGAGGTCAGATGTTCTTCTCAACTTCAGGTTGAGCCGACCTTTGGGTTCGATGCCTGTTTTTTTAATAGATGCAAGACAGCGGGGTCACATGTTCTTCTCAACTTCGGCTTGAGCTGGCCTTCGGGTTCGAAGCCTGTTAGTTTAACAGATACATGATGGCGAGCTCAAATGTTCTTCTCAACTTCTGGTTGAGCCGCTTTTGGTTTCGATGACTGTTTGTTTAACAGATGCCTGACAGCAAGGTCAGATGTTCTTCTCAACTTCGGGTTGAGCCGGCCTTCGGGTTTGATGCATGTTTGTTTAACAGATACCTGAGGGCGAGGTCAGATGTTCTTCATAACTTCTAGTTGAGCCGGCCTTTGGGTTCGATTCCTATTTGTTTAATAGATACCTGGCGGTGAGGTCAGATGTTCTTCTCAACTTCAGGTTGAGCCGGCCTTCGGGTTCGATGCCTATTTGTTTAACTGATGGCTGACAGCGAGGTCACATGTTCTTCTCAACTTAGGGTAGAGTCGGCCTTCGGGTTTGATGCCTGTTTGCTTAACAGATACATGACGGCGAGGTCGGATGTTCTTCTCAAATTCCGGTTGATCCGCTTTCGGTTTTGATGCCTGTTTGTTTAACAGATGCCTGACGGCGAGGTCAAATGTTCCTCTCAACTTGGTGATGAGCCTGCCTTCGGGTTCGATGCCTGTTTGTTTAATAGATGCCTGATGATAAGGTCTAATGTTCTTACGCCTTCTGGTTGAGCCGCCCTTCGGGTTCTACGCCTGCTTGTTTAACAGATGCCTCACGGCGAGGTCAGATGTTCCTCTCAACTTTGTGTTGAGCCGGCCATCGAGTTCAATGTCTGTTTGTTTAACAGATACTTGACGGTGTGGTCAGATGTTCTTCTCAACTATAGGTTGAGTCGGCCTTCAGGTTCGATGCCTGTTTGTTTAACAGATGCCTGACAGCGAGGTCACATGTTCTTCTATACTTCGGGTTGAGCCGGCCTTCGGGTTCGATGCCTGTTTGTTTAACAGATACCTGACGGCGAGATCAGATGTTCTTCTCAACTTCCGGTTGAGCCGCCTTCGGTTTCGATGCCTGTTTATTTAACAGATGCCTGACAGCGAGGTCAAATGTTCCTCTCAACTTGGTGTTGAGCCGGTCTTCGAGTTTGAGGCCTGTTTTTTTAATAGATGCCAGACGGTACGGTCGAATATTCTTAATAACTTATGGTTGAACCGCCCATCAGGTTCGATGCCTGTTTGTTTAACAGATGCCTGACAGCGAGGTCACACATTCTTTAATAACTTCGTGTTGATCTGACGTTCGGGTTCAATGCCTGTTTGTTTAACAAATACCTGACGGCGAGGTCAGATGTTCTTCTCAACTTCTGGTTGAGCCGGCCTTCGGGTTCGATGCCTGTTTGTTTAACAGACGCCTGACAGCGCGGTCACATGTTCTTATCAACTTCGGGTTGAGCCGGCCTTTGGGTTCGATGCCTGTTTGTTTAACAGAAGCCTGACGGCAAGGTCAAATGTTCCTCTCAACTTGGTGTTGAGCCGGCCATTGGGTTCGACGCCTGTTTATTTAATATATGCCTCATGGAAAGGTCTGATGTTCTTATCAACGTCTGGTTGAGCCGCCCTTTGGGTTCGATCCCTTCTTGTTTAACAGATGCCTCACGGCGAGGTCAGATGTTCCTCTCAACTTCGTCTTGAGCCGGTCTTCGGGTTCAATGCCTGTTTGTTTAACAGATACCTAACGGCGAGGTCAGATGTTCTTCTCAACTTCAGGTTGAGTCGGTCTTCGGGTTCGATGCCTGTTTGTTTAACAGATGCCTGATAGCGAGGT
>CAWUDS030000573.1:0-25974 GCA_963859935.3 Lathyrus sativus | reverse complement strand
CTGATGGAACGGTCTAATGTTCTTATCAACTTCTGATTGAGCCGCCTTTCGGGTTCGATGCCTGCTTGTTTAACAGATTCCTCACGGCAAGGTCAGATGTTCCTCTCAACTTCGTGTTGAGCCGGCCTTCGGGTTCAATGTCAGTTTGTTTAACAGATACCTGACGACTAGGTCAGATGTTCTTCTCACCTTCAGGTTGAGCCGGCCTTCGGGTTCGATGCCTGTTTGTTCAACAGATGCCTGACAGCGAGGTCAGATGTTCTTCTCAACTTCGTGTTGAGCCGGTCTTCGGGTTCGATGCCTGTTTGTTTAATAGATACCTGACGGCAAGGTCAAATGTTCCTCTCAACTTGGTGTTGAGCCGGTCTTCGGGTTTGATGCCTGTTTGTTTAATAGATGCCTGACGACAAGGTCTAATGCTCTTATCAACTTCTCGTTGAGACGCCCTTCGGGTTCGATGCCTGCTTGTTTAACAGATGCCTCACGGCGAGGTCAGATATTCCTCTCAACTTCAGGTTCAATGTCTGTTTGTTTAACAGATACCTGACGACGAGGTCAGATGTTCTTCTCAACTTCCGGTTGAGCCGCCTTCAGTTTCGATGCTTGTTTGTTTAACAAATGCCTAATAGCGAGGTCAAATGTTCCTCTCAGCTTAATGTTGAGCCGGCCTTCGGGTTCAATGCTTGTTTGTTTAATTGATGCCTAACGACAAGGTCTGATGTTCTTATCAACTTCTGGTTAAGCCGCCCTTTGGGTTCAATGCCTGCTTGTTTAACAAATGCCTGACAGCAAGGTCAAATGTTCCTCTCAAGTTGGTGTTGAGCCGGCCTTCAGGTTCGATGCCTGCTTGTTAAACAGATGTCTCACGGCGAGGTCAGATGTTCGTCTCAACTTCGTGTTGAGTCGGCCTTTGGGTTCAATGCTTGTTTGTTTAATAGATTCCTGGTGGCAAGGTCTAATGTTCTTATAAACTTCTGGTTGAGCCGCCCTTCGGGTTCGATGCCTGCTTGTTTAACATATGCCTCAAGGAGAAGTTAGATGTTCTTCTCAACTTCGTGTTGAGCCAACCTTCGGGTTTAATGTCTGTTTATTTAACAGATACCTGAGGGCATGGTCAGATGTTCTTCTCAACTTCAGGTTGAGCTGGCCTTCGGGTTCGATGCCTGTTTGTTTAACAGATGCCTGACAGCGAGGTCATATGTTCTTCTCAACTTCGGGTTGAGCCGGCCTTCGGGTTCGATGCCTGTTTGATTCACAGATACCTGACGGAGAGGTCAAATGTTCTTCTCAACTTCCTGTTGAGCCGCCTTCAGTTTTGATGCTTGTATGTTTAACAGATGCCTGACGGTGAGGTGAAATGTTCCTTTCAACTTGGTGTTGAGCCGACGTTTGAGTTCGACGCCTGTTTGTTTAATATATGCTTGACGACAAGGTATAATGTTCTTATCAACTTCTGGTTGAGCCGCCCTTCGGTTACGATGCCTACTTGTTTAACAGATGCCTCATGGCGAGGTCAGATGTTCCTCTCAACTTCGTGTTGAGCCCCGCCTTCAGGTTCAATGCCTGTTTGTTTAACAGATACCTGACACCAAGGTCACATGTTCTTCTCAACTTCGGGTTGAGCCGGCCGTCAGGTTTGATGCCTGTTTGTTTAACAGATGCCTGACAGCGAGATCAAATGTTCCTCTCAACTTGGTGTTGAGCCGGCCTTCGGGTTCGACGTCTGTTTGTTTAATAGATGCCTGACGACAAGGTCTGATGTTTTTATCAATGTCTGGTTGAGCCACACTTCGGGTTCGATGCCTGCTTGTTTAAAAGATGCCTCACAGCGAGGTCAGATGTTCCTCTCAACTTCGTGTTGAGCCGGATTCGGGTTCAACGTCTGTTTGTTTAACAGATACCTGACGGCGAGGTCAGATGTTCTTCTCAACTTCAGGTTGAGCCGGCCTTCGGGTTCGATGCCTGTTTGTTTAACAAATGCCTGATAGCTAGGTCACATGTTCTTCTCAACTTCTGGTTGAGTCGGCCTTCGGGTTCGATGCCTGTTTGTTTAACAGATACCTGGCGGCGAGGTTAGATGTTCGTCTCATCTTGGTGTTGAGCCGGCCTTCGGGTTCGATGCATGTTTGTTTAATAGATGCCTAACAACAAGGTCTAATGTTCTTATCAAGTTCTGGTTGAGACTCCCTTCGGGTTTGATGCCTGCTTGTTTAACAGATGCCTCACGGCGAGGTCAGATGTTCCTCTCAACTTCAAGTTGAGCCGGCCTTCGGGTTCAATGTATATTTGTTTAATAGATACCTGACAGCGAGGTCAGATGCTCTTCTCAACTTCAGGTTGAGCCGGCCTTCGGGTTCGATGCCTGTTTGTTTAACAGATGCATGACAGCGAGGTCAGATGTTCTTCTCAACTTTAGGTTGAGCCAGCCATCGGGTTCGATGCCTATTTGTTTAACAGATACCTGACAGCAAGGTCAGATGTTCTTCTCATGTTCCGGTTGAACCCCCTTCGGTTTTGATGCCTGACGGCGAAGTCAAATGTTCCTCTCAACCTGGTGTTGAGCCAGCCTTCGGGTTCAATGCCTGTTTGTTTAATAGATGCCTGACGTCAAGGTCTAATGTTCTTATCAACTTCTGGTTGAGCCGCCCTTCGGGTTGGATGCCTGCTTGTTTAACAGATGCCTCACGGCGAGGACAGATGTTCCACTCAACTTCAGGTTGAGCCGGCCTTCGGGTTTGATGCCTGTTTGTTTAACAGATACCTGACAGCAAGGTCACATGTTCTTCTAAACTTCGGGTTGAGCCGGCCTTCGGGTTCGATGCCTGTTTGTTTAACAGATGCCTGACAGCGAGGTCAGATGTTCTTCTCAACTTCGGGTTAAGTCATCCTTCGGGTTCGATGCCTGTTTGTTTAACAGATACCTGACGGCAAGGTCAGATGTTCTTCTCATGTTCCGGTTGAGCTGCCTTCGATTTTGATGTCTGTTTGTTTAACAGATGCCTGACGGTGAAGTCAAATGTTCCTCTCTACTTGGTGTTGAGCCAGCTTTCGGGTTCGATGCCTTTTTGTTTAATAGATGCCTGACGGCAAGGTCTAATGTTCTTATCAACTTCTGGTTGAGCCGCCCTTCGGGTTCGATGCCTGCTTATTTAACAGATGCCTCACGGCGATGTCAGATGTTCCTCTCAACTTCGTGTTGAGCTGGCCTTCGGGTTCAATGCCTGTTTGTTTAACAGATACCTGACGACGAGGTCATATGTTCTTCTCAACTTCAGGTTGAGCCTGGCTTCGGGTTCGATGCCTATTTGTTTAACAGATACCTGAAAGCAAGGTCACATGTTCTTCTCAACTTCGGTTTGAGCCGGCCTTCGAGTTCAATGCCTGTTTGTTTAACAGATGCCTGACAGCGAGGTCAAATGTTCCTCTTCACTTGGTGTTGAGCCGGTCTTCTGGTTCGATGCCTGTTTATTTAATAGATGCCTGATGGAACGGTCTAATGTTCTTATCAACTTCTGATTGAGCCGCCTTTCGGGTTCGATGCCTGCTTGTTTAACAGATTCCTCACGGCAAGGTCAGATGTTCCTCTCAACTTCGTGTTGAGCCGGCCTTCGGGTTCAATGTCAGTTTGTTTAACAGATACCTGACGACTAGGTCATATGTTCTTCTCACCTTCAGGTTGAGCCGGCCTTCGGGTTCGATGCCTGTTTGTTCAACAGATGCCTGACAGCGAGGTCAGATGTTCTTCTCAACTTCGTGTTGAGCCGGTCTTCGGGTTCGATGCCTGTTTGTTTAATAGATACCTGACGGCAAGGTCAAATGTTCCTCTCAACTTGGTGTTGAGCCGGTCTTCGGGTTTGATGCCTGTTTGTTTAATAGATGCCTGACGACAAGGTCTAATGCTCTTATCAACTTCTCGTTGAGACGCCCTTCGGGTTCGATGCCTGCTTGTTTAACAGATGCCTCACGGCGAGGTCAGATATTCCTCTCAACTTCAGGTTCAATGTCTGTTTGTTTAACAGATACCTGACGACGAGGTCAGATGTTCTTCTCAACTTCCGGTTGAGCCGCCTTCAGTTTCGATGCTTGTTTGTTTAACAAATGCCTAATAGCGAGGTCAAATGTTCCTCTCAGCTTAATGTTGAGTCGGCCTTCGGGTTCAATGCTTGTTTGTTTAATTGATGCCTAACGACAAGGTCTGATGTTCTTATCAACTTCTGGTTAAGCCGCCCTTTGGGTTCAATGCCTGCTTGTTTAACAAATGCCTGACAGCAAGGTCAAATGTTCCTCTCAAGTTGGTGTTGAGCCGGCCTTCAGGTTCGATGCCTGCTTGTTAAACAGATGTCTCACGGCGAGGTCAGATGTTCGTCTCAACTTCGTGTTGAGTCGGCCTTTGGGTTCAATGCTTGTTTGTTTAATAGATTCCTGGTGGCAAGGTCTAATGTTCTTATAAACTTCTGGTTGAGCCGCCCTTCGGGTTCGATGCCTGCTTGTTTAACATATGCCTCAAGGAGAAGTTAGATGTTCTTCTCAACTTCGTGTTGAGCCAACCTTCGGGTTTAATGTCTGTTTATTTAACAGATACCTGAGGGCATGGTCAGATGTTCTTCTCAACTTCAGGTTGAGCTGGCCTTCGGGTTCGATGCCTGTTTGTTTAACAGATGCCTGACAGCGAGGTCATATGTTCTTCTCAACTTCGGGTTGAGCCGGCCTTCGGGTTCGATGCCTGTTTGATTCACAGATACCTGACGGAGAGGTCAAATGTTCTTCTCAACTTCCTGTTGAGCCGCCTTCAGTTTTGATGCTTGTATGTTTAACAGATGCCTGACGGTGAGGTGAAATGTTCCTTTCAACTTGGTGTTGAGCCGGCGTTTGAGTTCGACGCCTGTTTGTTTAATATATGCTTGACGACAAGGTATAATGTTCTTATCAACTTCTGGTTGAGCCGCCCTTCGGTTACGATGCCTACTTGTTTAACAGATGCCTCATGGCGAGGTCAGATGTTCCTCTCAACTTCGTGTTGAGCCCCGCCTTCAGGTTCAATGCCTGTTTGTTTAACAGATACCTGACACCAAGGTCACATGTTCTTCTCAACTTCGGGTTGAGCCGGCCGTCAGGTTTGATGCCTGTTTGTTTAACAGATGCCTGACAGCGAGATCAAATGTTCCTCTCAACTTGGTGTTGAGCCGGCCTTCGGGTTCGACGTCTGTTTGTTTAATAGATGCCTGACGACAAGGTCTGATGTTTTTATCAATGTCTGGTTGAGCCACACTTCGGGTTCGATGCCTGCTTGTTTAAAAGATGCCTCACAGCGAGGTCAGATGTTCCTCTCAACTTCGTGTTGAGCCGGATTCAGGTTCAACGTCTGTTTGTTTAACAGATACCTGACGGCGAGGTCAGATGTTCTTCTCAACTTCAGGTTGAGCCGGCCTTCGGGTTCGATGCCTGTTTGTTTAACAAATGCCTGATAGCTAGGTCACATGTTCTTCTCAACTTCTGGTTGAGTCGGCCTTCGGGTTCGATGCCTGTTTGTTTAACAGATACCTGGCGGCGAGGTTAGATGTTCTTCTCAACTTCAGGTTGAGCCACTTTCGATTTCGACGCTTGTTTGTTTAACAGATGCCTGACAACGAGGTCAAATGTTCGTCTCATCTTGGTGTTGAGCCGGCCTTCGGGTTCGATGCCTGTTTGTTTAATAGATGCCTAACAGCAAGGTCTAATGTTCTTATCAAGTTCTGGTTGAGACTCCCTTCGGGTTTGATGCCTGCTTGTTTAACAGATGCCTCACGGCGAGGTCAGATGTTCCTCTCAACTTCAAGTTGAGCCGGCCTTCGGGTTCAATGTATATTTGTTTAATAGATACCTGACAGCGAGGTCAGATGCTCTTCTCAACTTCAGGTTGAGCCGGCCTTCGGGTTCGATGCCTGTTTGTTTAACAGATGCATGACAGCGAGGTCAGATGTTCTTCTCAACTTTAGGTTGAGCCAGCCATCGGGTTTGATGCCTATTTGTTTAACAGATACCTGACAGCAAGGTCAGATGTTCTTCTCATGTTCCGGTTGAACCCCCTTCGGTTTTGATGCCTGACGGCGAAGTCAAATGTTCCTCTCAACCTGGTGTTGAGCCAGCCTTCGGGTTCAATGCCTGTTTGTTTAATAGATGCCTGACGTCAAGGTCTAATGTTCTTATCAACTTCTGGTTGAGCCGCCCTTCGGGTTGGATGCCTGCTTGTTTAACAGATGCCTCACGGCGAGGACAGATGTTCCACTCAACTTCAGGTTGAGCCGGCCTTCGGGTTTGATGCCTGTTTGTTTAACAGATACCTGACAGCAAGGTCACATGTTCTTCTAAACTTCGGGTTGAGCCGGCCTTCGGGTTCGATGCCTGTTTGTTTAACAGATGCCTGACAGCGAGGTCAGATGTTCTTCTCAACTTCGGGTTAAGTCATCCTTCGGGTTCGATGCCTGTTTGTTTAACAGATACCTGACGGCAAGGTCAGATGTTCTTCTCATGTTCCGGTTGAGCTGCCTTCGATTTTGATGTCTGTTTGTTTAACAGATGCCTGACGGTGAAGTCAAATGTTCCTCTCTACTTGGTGTTGAGCCAGCTTTCGGGTTCGATGCCTTTTTGTTTAATAGATGCCTGACGGCAAGGTCTAATGTTCTTATCAACTTCTGGTTGAGCCGCCCTTCGGGTTCGATGCCTGCTTATTTAACAGATGCCTCACGGCGATGTTAGATGTTCCTCTCAACTTCGTGTTGAGCTGGCCTTCGGGTTCAATGCCTGTTTGTTTAACAGATACCTGACGACGAGGTCATATGTTCTTCTCAACTTCAGGTTGAGCCTGGCTTCGGGTTCGATGCCTATTTGTTTAACAGATACCTGAAAGCAAGGTCACATGTTCTTCTCAACTTCTGTTTGAGCCGGCCTTCGAGTTCAATGCCTGTTTGTTTAACAGATGCCTGACAGCGAGGTCAAATGTTCCTCTTCACTTGGTGTTGAGCCGGCCTTCTGGTTCGATGCCTGTTTATTTAATAGATGCCTGATGGAAAGGTCTAATGTTCTTATCAACTTCTGATTGAGCCGCCCTTCGGGTGCGATGCCTGCTTGTTTAACAGATTCCTCACGGCAAGGTCAGATGTTCCTCTCAACTTCGTGTTGAGCCGGACTTCGGGTTCAATGTTAGTTTGTTTAACAGATACCTGACGACTAGGTCAGATGTTCTTCTCACCTTCAGGTTGAGCCGGCCTTCGGGTTCGATGCCTGTTTGTTCAACAGATGCCTGACAGCGAGGTCAGATGTTCTTCTCAACTTCGTGTTGAGCCGGTCATCGGGTTCGATGCCTGTTTGTTTAATAGATACCTGACAGCAAGGTCAAATGTTCCTCTCAACTTGGTGTTGCGCCGGTCTTCGGGTTTGATGCCTGTTTGTTTAATAGATGCCTGACGACAAGGTCTAATGTTCTTATCAACTTCTCGTTGAGACGCCCTTCGGGTTCGATGCCTGCTTGTTTAACAGATGCCTCACGGCGAGGTCAGATGTTCCTCTCAACTTCAGGTTCAATGTCTGTTTGTTTAACAGATACCTGACGACAAGGTCAGATGTTCTTCTCAACTTCCGGTTGAGCCGCCTTCAGTTTCGATGCTTGTTTGTTTAACAAATGCCTAATAGCGAGGTCAAATGTTCCTCTCAACTTGATGTTGAGTCGGCCTTCGGGTTCAATGCTTGTTTGTTTAATAGATGCCTAACGACAAGGTCTGATGTTCTTATCAACTTCTGGTTAAGCCTCCCATTGGGTTCAATGCCTGCTTGTTTAACAAATGCCTGACAGCAAGGTCAAATGTTCCTCTCAAGTTGGTGTTGAGCCCGCCTTCGGGTTCGATGCTTGCTTGTTAAACAGATGTCTCACGGCGAGGTCAGATGTTCGTCTCAACTTCGTGTTGAGTCGGCCTTTGGGTTCAATGCTTGTTTGTTTAATAGATTCCTGGTGGCAAGGTCTAATGTTCTTATCAACTTCTGGTTGAGCCGCCCTTCGGGTTCGATGCCTGCTTGTTTAACAGATGCCTCATAGAGAAGTTAGATGTTCTTCTCAACTTCGTGTTGAGCCAGCCTTCGGGTTTAATGTCTGTTTGTTTAACAGATACCTGAGGGCATGGTCAGATGTTCTTCTCAACTTCAGGTTGAGCTGGCCTTCGGGTTCGATGCCTGTTTGTTTAACAGATGCCTGACAGCGAGGTCAGATGTTCTTCTCAACTTCGGGTTGAGCCGGCCTTCGGGTTCGATGCATGTTTGTTTCACAGATACCTGACGGAGAGGTCAGATGTTCTTCTCAACTTCCAGTTGAGCCGCCTTCAGTTTTGATGCCTGTATGTTTAAAAGATGCCTGACGGTGAGGTGAAATGTTCCTTTCAACTTGGTGTTGAGCCGGCGTTCGAGTTCGACGCCTGTTTGTTTAATATATGCCTGACGACAAGGTATAATGTTCTTATCAACTTCTGGTTGAGCCGCGCTTCGGTTTCGATGCCAACTTGTTTAACAGATGCCTCATGGCGAGGTCAGATGTTCCTCTCAACTTCGTGTTGAGCCGGCCTTCAGGTTCAATGCCTGTTTGTTTAACAGATACCTGACACCAAGGTCACATGTTCTTCTCAACTTCGGGTTGAGCCGGCCGTCAGGTTTGATGCCTGTTTGTTTAACAGATGCCTGACAGCGAGGTCAAATGTTCCTCTCAACTTGGTGTTGAGCCGGCCTTCGGGTTCGACGTCTATTTGTTTAATATATGCCTGACGACAAGGTCTGATGTTCTTATCAATGTCTGGTTGAGCCACACTTTGGGTTCGATGCCTGCTTGTTTAAAAGATGCCTCACAGCGAGGTCAGATGTTCCTCTCAACTTCGTGTTGAGCCGGCTTCGGGTTCAACGTCTGTTTGTTTAACAGATACCTGACGGCGAGGTCAGATGTTCTTCTCAACTTCAGGTTGAGTCGGCCTTCGGGTTCGATGCCTGTTTGTTTAACAGATGCCTGATAGCTAGGACATATGTTCTTCTCAACTTCTGGTTGAGCCGGCCTTCGGGTTCGATGCCTGTTTGTTTAACAGATACCTGGCGGCGAGGTTAGATGTTCTTCTCAACTTTAGGTTGAGCCGCTTTCGATTTCGACGCTTGTTTGTTTAACAGATGCCTGACAGCGAGGTCAAATGTTCGTCTCATCTTGGTGTTGAGCCGGCCTTCGGGTTCGATGCCTGTTTGTTTAATAGATGCCTAACAGCAAGGTCTAATGTTCTTATCAACTTCTGGTTGAGACTCCCTTCGGGTTTGATGCCGGCTTATTTAACAGATGCCTCACGGCGAGGTCAGATGTTCCTCTTAACTTCAAGTTGAGCCGGCCTTCTAGTTCAATGTATATTTGTTTAATAGATACCTGACAGCGAGGTCAGATGCTCTTCTCAACTTCAGGTTGAGCCGGCCTTCGGGTTCGATGCCTGTTTGTTTAGCAGATGCATGACAGCGAGGTCAGATGTTCTTCTCAACTTTAGGTTGAGCCAGCCTTCGGGTTCGATGCCTGTTTGTTTAACAGATACCTGACGGCAAGGTTTGATGTTCTTCTCATGTTCCGGTTGAACCCCCTTCGGTTTCGATGCCTTACGGCGAAGTCAAATGTTCCTCTCAACTTGGTGTTGAGCCAGCCTTCGGGTTCGATGCCTGTTTGTTTAATAGATGCCTGACGTCAAGGTCTAATGTTCTTATCAACTTCTGGTTGAGCCGCCCTTTGGGTTGGATGCCTGCTTGTTTAACAGATGCCTCACGGCGAGGTCAGATGTTCCACTCAACTTCAGGTTGAGCCGGCCTTCGGGTTTGATGCCTGTTTGTTTAACAGATACCTGACAGCAAGGTCACATGTTCTTCTCAACTTCGGGTTGAGCCGGCCTTCGGGTTCGATGCCTGTTTGTTTAACAAATGCCTGACGGCGAGGTCAAATGTTCCTTTCAACTTGGTGTTGAGCCGGCCTTCGGGTTCGACGTCTGTTTGTTTAATATATGCCTGACGGCAAGGTCTGATGTTCTTATCAACTTCTGGTTGGGCCGCCCTTCGGGTTCGATGCCTGCTTGTTTAACAGATGCCTGACAGCGAGGTCAAATGTTTCTCTCAACTTGGTGTTGAGCCGACCTTCGGGTTCGATGCCTGTTTGTTTAATAGATGCCTGACGGCAAGGTCTAATGTTCTTATCAACTTCTGGTTGAGCTGCCCTTCGGGTTCGATGCCTGCTTATTAAACAGATGTCTCACGGCGAGGTCAGATGTTACTCTCAACTTCGTGTTGAGCCGACCTTCGGGGTCAATGTCTGTTTGTTTAATAGATGCCTGACGGGAAGGTCTAATGTGCTTATCAACTTCTGGTTGAGCCGCCCTTTGGGTTCGATGCCTGCTTGTTTAACAGATGCCTCACAACAAGGTCAGATGTTCTTCTCAACTTCAGGTTGAGCCGACCTTCGGGTTCGATGCCTGCTTGTTTAACAGATGCCTGACGCCGAGGTCAAATGTTCCTCTCAACTTGGTGTTGAGCCGGCCTTCGGGTTTGATGCCTGTTTGTTTAATAGATGCCTGACGGCAAGGTCTGATGTTCTTATCAACTTCTGGTTGAGCCGCTCTTCAGGTTCGATGCCTGCTTGTTTAACAGATGCCTCATAGCGAGGTCAGATGTTCCTCTCCACTTCGTGTTGAACTGGCCTTCGGGTCCAATGCCAGTTTGTTTAACAGATACCTCAAAGCGTGGTCAGATGTTCTTCTCAACATCAGGTTGAGCCGACCTTCGGGTTCGATGCCTGTTTGTTTAACAGATACCTGACAGCGAGGTCACATGTTCTTCTCAACTTCAGGTTGAGCCGGCCTTCGGGTTCGATGCCTGTTTGTTTAACAGATCCCTGACGGCAAGGTCACATGTTCTAATCAACTTCTGGTTGAGTCGCCCTTCGGGTTCGACGCCTGTTTGTTTAACAGATGCCTCACGGCGAGGTCTGACGTTTTTATCAATGTCTGGTTGAGCCGGCGTTCGGGTTCGATGCCTGCTTGTTTAACAGATGCCTCACGGCGAGGTCAGATGTTCCTCTCAACTTCGTGTTGAGCCGGCCTTCAGGTTCAATGCCTGTTTGTTTAACAGATACCTGACGGCGAGGTCAGATGTTCTTCTCAACTTCAGGTTGAGCCGGCCTTCGGGTTCGATGCCTATTTGTTTAACAGATACCTGACAGCGAGGTCAAATGTTCTTCTCAACTTCTGGTTGAGCCGGCCTTCGGGTTCGATGCCTGTTTGTTTAACAGATGCCTGACGGTGAGGTCAAATGTTCCTTTCAACTTGGTGTTGAGCCGGCCTTCGGGTTCGACGCCTGTTTGTTTAATATATGCGTGACGGCAAGGTATGATGTTCTTATCAACGTCTGGTTGAGCCGCCCTTCGGGTTCAATGCCTGCTTGTTTAAAAGATGCCTCACGGCGAGGTCAGATGTTCCTCTCATCTTCGTGTTGAGCCGGCCTTCAGGTTCAATCCCTATTTGTTTAACAGATACCTGACGGCGATGTGAAATGTTCTTCTCAACTTCAGGTTGAGCCGGCCTTCGGGTTCGATGTCTGTTTGTTTAACAGATGCCTGACTCAAGGTCGGATGTTCTTTTCAACTTCGGGTTGAGTCGGCCTTCGGGTTCGTTGCCTATTTTTTTAACAGATACCTGACGGCAAGGTCAGATGTTCTTCTCAAGTTCCGGTTGAGCCACCTTCGATTTTGATGCCTGTTTGTTTAATAGATGCCTGACAGCGAGGTCAAATGTTCCTCTCAACTTGGTGTTGAGCCAACCTTCGGGCTGGATGCCTGTTTGTTTAATAGATGCCTGACGACAAGGTCTAATGTTCTTATCAACTTCTGGTTGAGCCGCCCTTCGGGTTTGATGCCTGCTTGTTTAACAGATGCCTCATGGCGAGGTCAGATGTTCCTCTCAACTTCGTGTTGAGCCGGCCTTCAGGTTCAATGCCTGTTTGTTTAACAGCTGCCTGACGGCGAGGTCAAATGTTCCTTTCTACTTGGTGTTTAGCCGGCCTTCGGGTTCAAGGCCTGTTTGTTTAATATATGCCTGACGGCAAGGTCTGACGTTCTTATCAACTTCTGTTTGAGCCACCCTTCGGGTTCGATGCCTGCTTGTTTAACAGATGCCTCACGGCGAGGTCAGATGTTCCTCTCAACCTCCTGTTGAGCCGGCCTTCAGGTTCAATGCCTGTTTATTTAACAGATACTTGACGGCGAGCTCAGATGTTCTTCTCAACTTCAGGTTGAGCCGGCCTTCGGGTTTGATGCCTGTTTGTTTAACAGATACCTGACAGCAAGGTCACATGTTCTTCTCAACTTCGGGTTGAGCCGCCCTTCGGGTTCGATGCCTGTTTGTTTAACAGATGCCTGACGGCGAGGTCAAATGTTCCTTTCAACTTGGTGTTGAGATGGCGTTCGGGTTCGACGCCTGTTTGTTTAATATATGCCTGACAGCAAGGTATGATGTTCTTATCAATGTCTGGTTGAGCCGCCCTTCGGGTTCGATGCCTGCTTGTTTAAAAGATGCCTCACAGCGAGGTCAGATGTTCCTCTCAACTTCGTGTTGAGCCAGCCTTCGGGTTCAATGCCTGTTTGTTTAACAGATACCTGACGGCGAGATCAAATGTTCTTCTCAACTTCAGGTTGAGCCGGCCTTCGGGTTCGATGTCTGTTTGTTTAACAGATGCCTGACAGCAAGGTCGGATGTTCTTTTCAACTTCGGGTTGAGTCGGCCTTCGGGTTCGATGCCTGTTTTTTTAATAGATACCTGACGGCAAGGTCAGATGTTCTTCTCAAGTTCCGGTTGAGCCGCCTTCGATTTTGATGCCTGTAATTTTAATAGATGCCTGACGGCGAGGTCAAATGTTCCTCTCAACTTGGTGTTGAGCCAGCCTTCGGGCTCGATGCCTGTTTGTTTAATAGATGCCTGACGACAAGGTCTAATGTTCTTATCAACTTCTGGTTGAGCCGCCATTCAGGTTTGATGCCTGTTTGTTTAACAGATACCTGAAGGCAAGGTAAGATGTTCTTCTCAAATTCGTGTTGAGCCGACCTTCAGGTTCAATGCCTGTTTTTTAACAACTGCCTGACGGCGAGGTCAAATGTTCCTTTCAACTTGTTGTTGAGCCGGCCTTCGGGTTCAACGCCTAATTGTTTAATATATGCCTGACGGAAAGTTCTGATGTTCTTATCAACTTCTGGTTGAGCCGCCCTTCGGGTTTGATGCCTGCTTGTTTAACAGATGCCTCACGGCGAGGTCAGATGTTCCTCTCAACTTCGTGTTGAGCCGGCCTTCAGGTTCAATGCCTGTTTGTTTAACAGATACCTGACGGCGAGGTCAGATGTTCTTCTCGACTTCAGGATGAGCCGGCCTTCGGGTTTGATGCCTGTTTGTTTAACAGATACCTGACAGCGAGGTCACATGTTCTTCTCAATTTCGGGTTGAGCCGGACATCGGGTCCGATGCCTCTTTGTTTAACAGATGCCTGACGGCGAGGTCAAATGTTCCTTTAAGACTTGGTGCTGAGCCGGCGTTCGGGTTCGTTGCCTGTTTGTTTAATATATGCCTGACGGCAAAGTATGATATTCTTATCAACGTCTGGTTGAGCCACCCTTCGGGTTCGATGCCTGCTTGTTTAAAAGATGCCTCACGGCGAGGTCAGATGTTCCTCTCAACTTCGTGTTGAGCCGGCCTTCGGGTTCAATGCTTGTTTGTTTAACAGATACCGGACGGCGAGGTCAGATGTTCTTCTCAACTTCAGGTTGAGCCGGCCTTCGGGTTCGATGCCTGTTTGTTTTACAGATGCCTGACAGCAAGGTCGGATGTTCTTCTCAACTTCGGGTTGAGTCGGCCTTCGGGTTCGTTGCCTGTTTTTTTAACAGATACCGAACGTTAAGGTCAGATGTTCTTCTCAAGTTCCGGTTGAGCCGCCTTCGATTTGATGCCTGTTTGTTTAACAGATGCCTGACGGCGAGGTCAAATGTTCCTCTCAACTTGGTGTTGAGCCAGCCTTCGGGCTCGATGCCTGTTTGTTTAATAGATGCCTGACGACAAGGTCTAATGTTCTTATCAATTTTTGGTTGAGCCGCCCTTCGGGTTTGATGCCTGCTTGTTTAACAGATGCCTGACGGCAAGGTCAGATGTTCCTCTCAACTTCGTGTTGAGCCGGCCTTCGGGTTCAATGCCTGTTTGTTTAACAGATACCTGACGGCGAGGTCAGATGTTCTTCTCAACTTCAGGTTGAGCCGGGCTTCGGGTTCGATGCCTGTTTGTTTAACAGATGCCTGACTGCGAGGTCACATGTTCTTCTCAACTTCGGGTTGAGCCGACCTTCGTGTTCGATGCCTGTTTGTTTAACAGATACCTGAAGGAAAGGTAAGATGTTCTCCTCAAGTTCCGGTTGAACCGCCTTCGGTTTTGATGCCTGTTTGTTTAACAGATTCCTGACGACAAGATGAAATGTTCCTCTCAACTTGGTGTTGAGCCAACCTTCGGGTTCGATGCCTGTTTGTTTAATACATGCCTGACGACAAGGTCTAATGTTCTTATCAACATCTGGTTGAGCCGCCCTTCGGGTTTGATACCTGCTTGTTTAACAGATGCATCACGGCGAGGTCAGATGTTCCTCTCAACTTCGTGTTGAGCCGACTGTTGCACCCTAAAATTTGACCAACCGATTCTCCTATCTGGTTCATGGTTCAATTCGTATTCGCAAATCAGATGCATGACATTTGTGCACAGACAGAGGATGTCAGGGTTACAGCTTGGGTTTCATTTACCGGATATTTCAGATCCAGTCTAGATGATCAGGGTTTTATTTTGGGAAGTTGTGCGTTTCTCGGTGATTTTCAGCTTGCATGGCGATTGTGGGATATTCTGATGCCAGGGGTTTACTGTTTGCTTTAATCTGGTCGCACGCTCTTTTATGTTGGTTATTTGCATTTGTCTGCATTTTTTTAGGATTTTATAGCCTTTTGTGGATTTTAAATAGGCTTTTTGATTTTTTAGGATTTAAATAGATTTTTTAACATTTTTTAATAGTTTAAATCTTTTTTTCGAGCTTTATAGAATTTTTAATAGATTTAATAGTTTTTTAATCATTTTTAGAATATAATAGATTTTAAATAGCTTTTAAATGTTTTTAGAATAATATAGAAAGAATATAGTTTTTTTTATTATTAATAATAGATTTTCTTATAGAATAAATAATATAGATTTTATTAGAAGTAGTAGAGTTTTAATGAATTTTTTAGATAATAGAGGTTATTAGAGTTTTATTAGATTTTAATCAATAGAGGTTAATTAGGATTTAATCTTTTAATTAGAGTTAATTGAGTTTTCATTTAGTTAATTGTTTTAGAGTTAATTAGGTTTAATCTTTGATTAATTTTTAATTAGGTTTAATCATTTTAATTCAGAATTTCTTAATCATTTTCATTCAGATTTATTTTTGGGTTTATTGCAGTTTTTTCGTGGGCCCAGTTATGGTTTTTGGAGGCCCAATTAGTCTCAGTCCGTTTTTGTCTTTTTGTCCAAAAATTTGCAGGTGCCACTTGTCAGCTATAAAGCTCAGCCACGCGTTCACTTCAGAGGACCCCTCCTCTTGCCACGTACCCACCCCACTCACCCTCTCTTCTGCCACACGTCCAGCCACGCGTCTTCCTCCCAGCCTCTCCCACTCACGCGTGTCCCCCACCGCTGACCTCCCCTTTGACACTTGTCCCGTCGTCATCCTTCGCCAGAAATTCCACCGGCCGGCATGCAAACTCTCAGGCCACCGCTCCAACTGACTCCGACCACCATACCGGTCACTGGAAGCTGGTGATCTCGCCGGAAACTGCGAATTTCACGAAGTTCATCCTCTTCTCCGATCATCAATCGCCACCAATCTTCATCCTTCTCACTGTGAACATCCATCATTTTCCAGAAACCTCCAGATTTGATCAAGATTTTCCAGCTTGATCATGTTGTTCTTGGCGTTCCTCGTTATCCGTTCGTCATCATCATCCAGATTCATACGAATCCCCATCAAATCCCCAGATTCATCAAGATCTACCTGAATCTTCATCTAGTTCCTCATAGACGTTCATCATCCCGCCCAGATCTTTCATCAACCTTCAGAAGAATCTTCAAACCTTCATCGTGTTCATACTCAGTTTTCCAGATTTTCTTCCATTCATCTTCGTCTACACGGTGTTCATCAATTCCCAGAGCGTTCAAGAAGCTCCACCAACGGTATTTTCCAGATCTCCGTTGAAGGCCTCAATAACTTCATCGTTAGCTCCGTCTTCAAGAAGAGTTCTCCAGAAATCGCGTCGTCTTCGTTGCTTCATCAAGGTTTGATTCTTTTCGTCTCCTAGTCGCGTGTTCAGTTGGATTAGGGCTTGTGTTTTGAGATTTGAATATCAGTTTTGTTTCGGATAGAGTTTAGGTTAGGGTTGATTGGTTTTGAATTTGGGAATAGTGTTTTGTTTGAGATTTGTGAAAGTTCGTTTGAGGATTCTGGAGAGGAGTTGCAGAGAGGGGCATGGGGACGAACGCATCTAGGGTTTGGATGAACAGTAGACCGGGTTGGGAGATGAGAATTAGGTTTTGTTGGTTAGTACTTGGATTAGGGTTTGGGTTGGGCCCAAAGCCCAAATTTGTTTTGCTGATAGCACTCCATTTACTCGTTACCCCCCCTGCGTGAGAGGAATGGTGAGAGTTTTGTCTGGGCTTAAGCCCCATTGCTGGGCGCACCCCCCTAGCGTAAGCCCAATTGAAAAACAACTAGGATTAGTGCTATTCCCCCCCCCCCCTGTATTATTTTCTTTTTTTAATTTTCTTTGTTTGTTCATGTTAGGGAAAAATTCATAAAAAATAGTAGGATGGTCCAAATAATTCCCTTCTTTTTTCTGTAGACTCATATTTCAATTTAGAATTTTATAGTACAAAAATATTAAATTGGTCATGAATTTTCATTTTTGTTTGCATTTTTGTATTTTAATTGGTATTGAATAATTGGTTTGTGGTGTGTCTGCCTTGCTGATTTTATTTCTCTCACTTGGTATTGAATTTTGCTCTAGTTTTTTAGTATGTTATACTAGACTAATGCATGCTCCCCATAGGATTTTTGTGGATTTTTTAGGGATTGATTGATGTTGTTTTAGGGTTAGAGAATAGAGACCTCATAACTTGTTGGTTAACCCTTGACCATTCATATGTTAGGGATTGTTTAGTAGCCTTAGAAGTTGACTTAGGCTTTGAGATTTGATCTTGTGATCATAGAGCCACATAGGTTTCCCCTAGATTTTTGGTAGATTTTTGTAGGGTGTTCTGTTATTTTTGCTTGAGCTTGAGAATAGGAGAAGTCTTGAGGGCTTCTGACTTTGAAGTTCAACTGTGGTTGAACTTTAGAGATAGTTTCTTTTGGGTTGATGGCCTGTGGTTTCTTCTTGGAGGTGGAGGCTGGTTGAAGTCTTGATGGAGCTTGCAGGGATGCATGGATTGAGGTCTTAGTCCAGGAGCTTGCTCTCTGTTTGGAGGTTTGAGATCCTGAAGTTTGAGGGAAATTTATGGTACTTTCCTGAGGAAGGCACTATGGATGTCTTTCATTCTTTCTTCTCACCTCTTTCTCAAGTATCCAATGATGTTGGAGCCTTCATGTGAGTTTAGTTTCTCCTGAGGAGGAATGTAAACCGATCACAGTTGTTGAACCACATGGGATATGATTCCTAAGTGGAAGCCCCCTAGTACTTTCCTGAGGAAGGCACTATGGGTCTGTTCACTTAGTTCCCTTAGTTCATGTAGGATTTCTTAAGTACCCAATGATGTTGGAGCCTTCATGTGAGTTTAGTTTCTCCCGAGGAGGAATATAAACCGTTCACAGTTGTTGAGCCACATGGGATATGATTCCTAAGCGGGAGCCTCCTAGTACTTTCCTGAGGAAGGCACTATGGGTCTGTTCACTTAGTTCCCATAGTTCATATAGGATTTCTCAAGTATCCAATGATGTTGGAGCCTTCATGTGAGTTTAGTTTCTCCTGAGGAGGAATGTAAACCGATCACAGTTGTTGAGCCGCATAGGATATAATTCCTGAGTGGTAACCTCCTGGTACTTTCCTGAGGAAGGCACTATGGGTTTGTCTGCTTAGCTCCCTTTCTTTGGTAAGCTTGTTCTGAAGCTTGAAGACTGGGATTGATTTCTTTTGATTAGGACTTTGCTTAGGGTTTTGCTTAGAGATTTGATTAGGGTTTTGCTTAGGGTTTTGCTTAGAGATTTGATTAGGGTTTTGCATAGGGCTTTGCTCAGGGGTTTGATTAGGGTTTTGTTTAGGGGCCTGCTCAGGGTTTTGGCTTAAGTTTTGGATAAGGGCTTGTCAGGCTGGTTCGCCTTCTCTTTATGTTGTTTGACTTGTGTGGTGTTGTGCTGCATTAGACTTAGGGGTTCATCTAGATATTTCTGAGGTAAGAGCATCTTAGAGATAGGCTTTGTGTGCATGAGAAGTTGAGGTGGGCCTTCTTCTGCTTGTTTGTTATTGAGTGGCTTTGCTTGCTGGTATTTGGTAGAGCTGAGCTCCCTTACCTTTGTGGTTTGCGGCCTTTGTGCCTTGATTGTTTGGTTGTTGCATTCATGCATATTTCCAGTATTTCTTTACTTTGCAGTTGATTCCTGTTTGCTGTTTAGTCCTGTTGCCATGATCCCTTAGGAGCTCTAACTTCTCCGCTGCGGAGGAGTTGTGATAGACATTAGGTGAGTCAACCAGGCATGATAACATTAGGTAGATTCCCCTTTTCAACCATGGTTTTAGGGTGTCTCTTTCCTTTCTCAAAGCAATAGAAAACACTTGAATAGCTTGTGTCGTAGTTAGCCGAACTACAGCTGCCCTGATTTCTCGTACCAGACGAGAATATGTAGGCATAGGATGCAATATCCTAGCGAGCACACTAACAACTAACCCTTTTGTTCTCTCGCGGCTGTGCGATCGAAACTTTCCCGCTGACGACTGATTGTTATCCCTTTTCTCTTGCCCGAGTGCATTTGAGACCAGACCATAGTTTTTCCCATAGGTTCCCGACCCGTAAAACCAGTTTGATTTCTCACTGCTGTGTGAGAACGCCCTGTTTAGCCGTAGTTAGTCGAACTACGTTTGCTCTGATCTTCCATGTCGTGTGGAAGTACGTAGGCACAGGACGCGATGTCCTGGCGAGCAACCTTTCCCCCGTCTAGACGTAGGTAGTCGAACTACGTTGACTCTGACTTTCCCATTGCACGAGGGAGTACGTAGGCCCAGAACACCGTATGTTCTGTCGAGTCCTGTCCTTTTTCTTTTCTTTTCAGACTGACCATTAGCGTAGATAGATAAACACACCCTTTTCCTTATAAACACCAAGCGTGGATCCCGTCGAGTACGACGGACGTGAGGGGTGCTAATACCTTCCCCTTGCGTAACCGACTCCCGAACCCAGGTTTTGGTTGCGATGACCATACCTTTTCCCGTTTTTTGCAAGGTTTACTTCGAGCGTTTCCTTTCCCTCCGTTGGGATAAATAACGCACGATGGCGACTCTTCTGTCAGCCGGCGCCGATTTTCGCAGTAGCGACAGCTGGCGACTCTGCTGGGGAAGATTATAGCATCTAGGGACTTTTCCCATACCTTGTGCTGGGACCGTTTCCCATCCCCTACGCGAGTCAATCCTAGCGCTTGGGTGTTTATCTGTTGGGTGTTGTGCATATGTGTTTTATCTTTCCGCACTTTACTTTTCCGCACCTTTACCTTTCCGCATTTACTTTCAGCACTATATTATTATGATTATTGCTGTGGGAGAGGGAGGTTACTATCAGTGAGAAGCCGGACCCGGGCTTGAGTATGCACCTAGACATAGTTGCGGAGAGTAGTAGACGGACCTGTCTGCTGAGCAGGCACAGTTCCCTACGAAATCTGCGCTCAGACGAGGTTCTCGCAGAGGTGCTCCTTTCCGGTCCTGAGGATCTGAGGGGAGTCCAGACGTGAGGATTGTCGACTCTGGGGACCGATCATTTAGAAGTCAGCTAAGTGAGGCCTCTTCATGACTTGATGATGCCACTCCTTCTGGGAATCGTATCGTCACTCATGAAAGTCTGTGACGCTGATGACCGCATAGGATGCCGTACCTTTGTCCGTGGATTAGGTCCATACCTGTGAGGGGGATTGGGTTATTGCAGGAAAACTGGCCTTCAGAAACCATGGTTCAATATTTATCAGATGATTTTCTTGGCTCGTTAACAGGTGTGTTGTGTGGATCAGATGGGTTCCTTGCTTGAGGTTGATACTATTATCAGATGGTTTTCTCGTCAGTTACAGAGGTTCAGATGGGTTTCTTACCAGGGGATTGGTATTTTGAGTATCAGATGATAGTTAGTGTCAGGAAGTTCTGGTGACTGTGGTGGTTTTCTGTTCTTGATATCACAGAGATGTTCCTCTTCAGGCTACAACATGGCCCCTGTGTTCACTGATTGCATCATTTATCATATTGCATTATTGCATCACCATTTGCATCCAACTAACGTGTGTGTATTGCAGGTACATATTTTCCCTCCCAGTTCCGGTGTTTGTTTCCTAGCAAGACATGGAAACCATGAAGAGAGTGTTACCCTACAGATTCCCGTCTCCAGATATCAGTCTGTTGTCAGAGTTAATTACTATTGCTAGGAAGAAGGTGATGGGAGATTTCAGGAAGACATATGGGAGGATCCTGACTTATGTTTACCAGCCCTCGGCTTATGAGATCAGCGGCATTTATACTCTATTGCAGTTTTATGATGCTGAGCTCAGGTGTTTCGTATTTCCTGATTTTGTCTTGGCTCCTACCCTGGAGGAGTATTCTGCACTCTTGGATATACCGATTCGCAAGCAGATGCCTTTCTATCACACGGACGCTAAGCCTGATCTGGCTGAGCTTTCTGCTATTCTGCACTTAGGAGAGTTTGAGCTGACAGGGAAGAGGATCAGAAGAGGAGATGTGTGGGGATTTCCATTGGACGTTTTGGTGGAGAAGGCTCGGGAGTATGCCAAGAAGGGTGGCTGGGTTGTTTTTGACGCCATCCTCGCTGTGTGTGTTTATGGCATTGTATTGTTCCCAAACATTCCTGGTTTTGTTGATGCAGATGCTTTCTATATTCTGGCTGCAAAGAACCCAGTTCCGACCTTGCTGGGAGATATCCACCATTCCACTCACTACCAAAATGAAAAGCGGCGAGGAAGGAATGTCTCTTGCTGTGTACCTCTACTGTGCCGGTGGTTTACTAGTCATATGCCGAAGTCAGGGCCTTTTGTCACTTCTATTGATTCTTTAGGATGGTCGGAGCGCTTGATGGGGTTGACTTCTGAGAATGTGGTGTGGGTTAATGAGGAGGTGTTCGGAGTTGAGGTCATATACAGATGCAAAGGATTCCCTAATGTTCCTTTGATAGGAAGGAAAAGGTGTGTCAATTACAACCCTTCCTTATTAATCAGGCAGTTTGGGTATGCACCTCAGGAAGCGTCGAAGCCCGAGGAGATACAGGAATCTCTGTATCTCACTGGGGCAATAGAGGAAGAGATGTTGATCAAGCTTGAGAAAGCATGGAAGAACCTACATAAGAGAGGGAAGCCTTCGTGTAGCGAAGGGGGTACTCGAGTTCTTGGTTCGTATGTGGAATGGATTCGTGAACGAGCTACGAAATCCCTTATGCCTTATCCTGCAGTTCAGCCATTGTATCCTTCTTCGGTGGAGGAGCCCACCACTATAGACATACAGGTATACAAGCAGCTGATGGCAGAGAAAGAAGAGTTAGCAAAGGCTAAAGAAGCTTTAGAGAAAGAGAATGCCCAGCTTCGTCATGAAAAGATTGAAACAGGATATTTTTCCAAGCAACAGGCCGAAACTTTGAAACATCTGAAGACTACTTTATTGGAGTTGAATGAAACCAAGAAGCGTCTGGAGTTAGATGTAGACTGAGTTAGCAGTGTATTGGCTACTAAGAAACAAGAGCTGGAAAGGGCCTACACGAAGTTAGCTAAGTTCAGAGAGCATTGGGATCTCACTATGGCCAAACGCAAAGAACGGGAAGAAGAGCTAAAGACACAGGTTGCTCAGTTAGGAGAACAGGTTAGAGTGAAGACTGAAGAGCTTAAAGAAGAAGCATGCCGTCGATACGAGGCCGAACGCCAACTGATTGATGCCTTGAAGAATCTGGAAGATTGTCAGCGCAGAGCAGACATCAAGAGGCCCAAACCTGAGGATGGTGTCCAGGATAAGGTTTGGGAAGATTTTGTCAGGGATATCCATGGAACGGTCAGGAAAAGGGATCAGTTGATAGAAGGCTTGATTTATCGACCGGATCACGCAGAGACGAAGAAGTTGCTCGAGGATTTCTGCGACCGTACCCGCACTTGATTTCTCTTGTATTCTATGTGTTGAGATCACCACCAGGCCTGTTGGTTGGGATCCTCCTTTATCACCTCAGTTGTATGGAACATAGTTGTGTAACGTCTTGACGAGACTGTTATTCCAATAAATATATGAGGGTTTTTCTAAATATTGTCTTTATGGTTTATCTTGTCTTGCTATCTTGACACTGGAATTGGAGGGGAAATATCCCCAATGCACACAAGCACATTAGCATTTTTGTATTCTGTCTGCATAAATCATATTGCATAGCATTTCTCTAGCTGGCCAGAGCACTTATCCAGCCTTTGTTTTCACCAGAGGGTGATTCTCGGGGATTGTTCGAGGCAAGAGTGGAGTGTTGAAGACGACCAAGGGGCTGAAGTAGATTTGAGAATCAAGCAGTGTAGTCAGTTACAGGTAATTGATAGCTACGTCCGAAGGCAATTTCCAGTCTCCTAACACCTTGACAGGGTTTACTATGACGTCCAGCCCTCGATATGATTCTATGGAAGACTTCCCGCAAGCGAACAACCTTACTGCAGACCAAGTTGTACAGCCTACTGTTGAGAACCAAGATCGACAGGAGCAGTTTGTTGCCCGAAATGAACGTCCTCCTCCTGTCAACAATCAAGGTGCCGTTTTCCCTGAGAGGAATCCACGCAGATATATCCCGGTAGCCAGGACTGTAAACTCAAGAGCTCTTGAAGGTGATAGAAGGTTCCGAGCATTGGAAGAAAGAGTTAAAGCTTTGGAGGTCAAAGATGCTGTTAACCTGAATGCTGCAGACATGTGTTTGGTTCCTGACCTGGTGATGCCTTGTAAGTTCAAAGTGCCGAAGTTTGAAAAGTACACGGGAGATAGCTGTCCGAAGCAGCATTTGATGATGTTTTGTCGAAGAATGACTTCGTTTGTGCGAAATGACAAGTTGATGATCCATTGCTTTCAGTATAGTCTTACTGGGGCATCTTTGAGGTGGTATGTGTAGTTAGAGGGTAATCAGATTCGATCATGGGTGGATTTAGCTAGAGCTTTCCTGAAGCAGTACGATTACAACATGGACATGGCTCCTAGTCTCGTACATCTGCAAGAATTATCTCGGGCGGAGAATGAATCATTCAGAGGGTATGTGCAAAGATGGAAAGAATTGGCTGCTAGTGTTCAACCACCGCTTCAGGAAAGAGAAATGGTTGACCTCTTCGTGGGTACTCTGAAGGGCCATTATTATGACAAATTGTTCGGTTGTGCAAGCTTTGTGGGCCTGATGAGAATGGGGGAGCTTGTTGAGAGAGGACTCAAGAGTGGAAAGCTTCGAGATGCACCTTATATCCCAGTTGATAAGAACGAGTCAGTTGTCAGTTCTCAAGAAGAGTGGGAAGAAGGAAATGATGTCGCCTCAGAATCTCTAGCATCTCAGGATCGGTTTTCAGACGCTTCAAGTCAACGGTCATCCTGTCGACGATCGCGTCAGCACGCCCAACGAAGACCAAGGAGACCTGAAAGGCAGTTTACTCAGCTACCGGTGGTGTACAGTCAGTTATTGCCAGATCTGGTCAGAAGTGGATTGATAGTGCCGAAAGAGACTAATCCAATGATTCCACCATATCCTCCAGGTTTTGATGCCAGCGCCCGCTGTGAGTACCATGTTGGGGCACAGGGGCATTCAACAAATGATTGTAAGGTGCTCAGAAGCCAGGTTCAGGATCTGCTAGACTCTAACCGGATTTTCATCGCGCCCCAGGGTTTTGTTCAGATTAACGATTCTCCGTCATCTAGTTGTGTGGGTTCGTCAGTTAATGTCATGGAAGACTCCATGGGAAGTGTGTGTTCTGAAGAATGTCAAACGGAGAGTTCAGTTGGATATGGGAGAAGTTTCTAGAAGTTCCTGTGCCGGGTGTCGCATCTGTTTCTCTGCCTAACCCGTTTAGCTTTTGTGCTTTATTGTTGGCTGACCACCACCAGGATTGTTGGCTGGGGTCATTGTATCCGTACTCGTTTGTGCTTACGTGCTGCTTTTGTTGGTTATACATGTGTGGGAGATGTTCGTCTGGGTGCTTATAGTTTGAGTTTCTCTTTGTCTTGTCAAATACGTGTGTGCTTTCTGCATTGCATTATGATTTAACAGGTACATCAGAACCGTGGGTCTTATTTCCTCGTCGTCTAGTTTGTTGCAGGAATTCCTTCAGAGATATGGAACAGAATCAGGTTGAATTGATTGAAGTCCGAAGCCAGCTGGGGCAGATGATGAGAGACATGCAAGAGATGCGTCTGGAGCAGAAGATCCTCAAGGAGGAAAATAGTCAGCTGAAGACCCAAATGAGCTTGATCATGGAAGTAGTCAAGAAGGTGCTTAGGAAAGAGGATGATCAGCTATCCGAAGCCGCAGTGAAGAAGCCCGTGCCACCTGTGCCTGTGGAACCTGAGCAACAGCCACAAGGGGTACATCCGGATCAACAGAGGATTCAGGAGGGAAAGCCAAAGAGGGTATTTGAGGCGCCACCTTCAACGTATGCTGAGCTCTTGCGGACTTTATTGAGGTTCAAAAAGGTTGAAAAGAGAATGTTGGACCCACCCACAGGAGCGCTTCCTTATGGGTACGATACCAGTAAGCAATGTGAATTTCATTCTGGGGCACTCGGACACGACATCGAGGGTTGTAATGCTTTTAAGCACAATGTTCAAGACCTGATTGACTCGAAAGATATTGAATTCACGCCAAGCGGTGTAGCTGTACGTATTGCTCCTATCCCAGTCGATGCTAAGATGATGGATGTTTCTAAAGCTGCAGTAGGCCAGAAGCGTATCCTGGACTCCATGGTGTCAGAATCTCCATGCCTACAACTGTTGCCTATTCCTGGGGCAGATCTGAGAAAGAAGATGGCTAAGCATAAGGAGTGCCTTAATCAGTACGGTGAAAGTCAAGAAACTGATGTTGTATTTGCTACGAAGGTTGTTCAACAGTCAACCCGATACCAGCGACGACAACAGCGAGCTCAACAGTGGCAGAGGCAGCAGCATCCTAATCAGCGAGGAGCTCAAAATCAGAGGCTGTTGAGGGTATTTAGTGTGCCTCCGATGCCATATGCCGAACTTCTTCAGGTGTTGTTACGGTTGCAGTTGGTTGAGAAGAGGAAGTTAGCCCCGCTGACGGGTACGCCTCCAGCAGGTTATGATATCAAGGAGCGCTGTGATTTCCATTCAGGAGCACCGGGGCACAACATTGAAGATTGTCTGGCCTTCAAGCACAAAGTGCAGGACCTACTTGAGAGTGCAGCTATCAACTTCGGGAAGGAAGGGCCCAAAAGCGTCTGAATGAGGAAGAGGGGCTCTATAATTTGGTTGGGTCGCTGAAAGCAGAGCAGGACAACATCGGGTTGCCTCTAATAATAACTGATTGTGAAAATGGCTGGTTCAGCAGCCGGACAGATGTGAAAGCCCGGTTCGCGGAAGCTGGCATTTTTCTTTGTTTTATCTTGTCATTTCTTTACGTTTGTAGTTTCTTTCCTGTTTAAATTGCA